>VZRO01003847.1:1678775-1703488 GCA_013397915.1 Daphoenositta chrysoptera | reverse complement strand
CTCCCTCCCTCCGCTCCTCCCTCCACCCTTCATCGCCCCTCTATCCCGCCCTCCCGGGTTCCCCCTTTTCTTCCCTCTGTTCTCCCCCTTCTTACCCCGCTCTTCTCTCGCTGCCCCTCCGCCCATCCGTGCTGCTTCCTCTTATGCCCCCTTTCTTCTCTTCCTCCCCTGCCTGCCCCTCCGGCTTGCCTCCTCCGTACCTCCCTCCTCCATTCCCCCTTTCTTCGCTAACCCTCCCTCCTGTGCACATCCCTCCCTCCTTCATTCCTCTTTTCCTCCCTCTTTCCCTCCCATGCACAACCCTCCTCCTGCCCCCTAAAGCATCGACGGCCACTGAGTGGCCGCCGATGCTTTAGGGGGCAGGAGGAGGAGGAGGGTTGTGGGTGGTTTTTTCCTGCTGTCTCTGGGAGAGGAAACCAAACCTCCCCTTTCTGGGTGTTAACTCTCCAGCCCCCATGGGTTGGGTTTCAAACCACGTTTCTTAGGACTCGTTCTTTTGTAATAATGATTTGTACTGTTGTTTTTATGAAGATGCAAAAGCGACAAGCTGGGAACCAAAAAGGATATGCTCGTAGATTTTGTTATTGTATAAATGAAGGTGAATAATTAACCTGTTACACTTGATATTTTTGCAGATCAAAAGAAGGAGGAAACTATGCCCACAGAGGGAGAGAAATCTCCCGAGGCAGAGAATAACAACAATAATAATAAAAAAGGGAAAACTGGAGGCTCACAGGTAAAGAACACACACCCGAATAGGGAAGTGCCCAAACTATTAGCATTTAAAATTAAATGTTCAGCTAACAGCATTTCCTGCTCAGGGCATCTTTCTTTGGGTTGGATGAAACACGGTTGGGTGCAATGTTTTTACTGCCTGGACATGTTTGTTTGATTGTATTTTGCAGTGATCAGCTGCTTTCTATGTAATAGAAGCATTCTTAGGTTTTTTTTCTTTATTTTAGGGGGGGAAAAAGACTGAAATAAGGATGCAGTTGAGGTCTTGGCCGTCACATATTCATTGATAATTAGGGACTTTTAAGGACATGTTTAAAGATTATTTACAGCAATTCATACTTCCTTATTCAGAGCTGTAGCATATGTAGAAGCCCCTTTTTTTTTTTTTCTTTTTTTTTTTGGCTTCCTGTGCAAACCTTAATGCTGACTTCTGATGGTTCATACTTGCCCTCTTCTCCTGAATCCTTTCTATTTTCTCTCTTTATGGATAGGATTCTCAACCTTCACCTCTCGCTTTGCTAGCAGCTACTTGCAGCAAAATAGGAACTCCTGGTGAAAATCAAGGAACTGGACAGCAGCAGATTATTATAGACCCAAATCAAGGTTTGGTACAGCTTCAGAATCAGCCACAGCAGTTGGAATTGGTAACAACTCAGCTTGCTGGAAATGCTTGGCAGCTCGTTGCCGCTGCTCCTTCTGCTTCAAAAGAAAATAATGTTGCTCAACAAGGATCTTCTGCTGCCTCAAGCGCAGCAAGTCCCTCCAGCAGTAACAATGGAAGTACATCTCCTTCAAAAACCAAATCGGGCAATTCTTCTACAACGACCCCGGGACAATTCCAAGTCATTCAAGTACAAAATCCAAGCGGTAGTGTCCAGTATCAAGTGATTCCACAGATTCAGACAACGGAAGGTCAAGTCAATCCATCTAACACTACTGGTCTACAAGACATACAGGGTCAAATTCAGCTTATTCCTGCAGGGAATAATCAAGCTATCCTCGCAACTGCAAACAGGACAGCTTCGGGAAATGTTATTGCTCAAAACCTAGCAAATCAGACAGTTCCAGTCCAAATTAGGCCTGGTGTTTCTATACCACTGCAACTGCAAACTATTCCTGGTACTCAGGCGCAAGTTGTAACAACGCTACCTATAAACATTGGTGGGGTAACCCTGGCATTGCCCGTGATTAACAATGTTTCCACTGGAGGAAGTTCGGGGCAAGTTGGCCAGTCTACTGAGAGTGGAGTTTCCAATGGAAGTCAGCTGGCGTCTACACCTGTCACTTCTGCCTCTGGTAGTACCATGCCAGAGTCTCCTTCCTCATCTTCCACCGCTACCACCACTGCCTCAACATCTCTGACTAGCAGTGACACACTGGTGAGCTCTGCAGAAACAGGCCAGTACACGAGCACAGCAAGCAGCGGTTCAGAGCAGGCGACTGAAGAACCTCAAACAACTGCCACGGACTCCGAAGCCCAGAGCTCCGGTCAGCTTCAGTCCAATGGGCTACAGAATGTCCAGGATCAGTCAGGTTCCCTTCAGCAGGTCCAGATCGTAGGTCAGCCTATTCTGCAGCAGATACAGATCCAGCAGCCTCAACAGCAGATTATTCAGGCCATTCCTCCACAGTCATTTCAGCTCCAGTCAGGGCAGACTATACAGACCATCCAGCAGCAGCCTTTGCAGAATGTTCAGCTACAGGCAGTGAGCCCAACTCAGGTGCTCATCAGGGCTCCAACTTTAACACCATCAGGACAGATCAGCTGGCAAACTGTGCAGGTTCAGAATCTGCAAAGCCTTTCAAATCTTCAAGTTCAAAATGCTGGGTTACCCCAACAACTAACCATTACCCCTGTGTCTTCAAGTGGTGGCACAACCATTGCCCAGATTGCTCCGGTGGCTGTTGCTGGTACTCCCATCACTCTGAATGCTGCCCAGCTTGCTTCAGTACCTAATCTTCAAACAGTAAGTGTTGCCAACCTGAGTGCTGCAGGTGTTCAAGTTCAAGGAGTTCCTGTTACCATTACCAGCGTTGCGGGTGAGTGGCCTGACACAGTTTTGGGTTTTTGCTTGTTTGTGGGGTTGCTTTGTTTTGTTTTGTTTGTGGTAGTTGTTTGTGGCTTTGGTTTGGGGTTTTTTTTTACTATTACAGGAATACCAGATGGTTTTAGATTAACGCTTTTTTTCCTGAATTTTGTATAATAAACGTTAAACCCTTAATTGTGAGGAGACATCTTACACTTATCACTAAAATTCAGATTTTAAAATAGCTGACATTTTTGCTAAACATTGAGTTAATGTTACCAGTTGCGTTGATTGAAATGGAACTGTTTGTATTTGATAAACTATACTTAAATGATTCTGTCCTCCATCTTACTAAAGACCTGTAGGCTCCAGAAGTGAACATGAGACTTTATTGTTAGAGCTTTGATATGTTTGAAAAACAACACAAGAAAGCTTTTTCCAACCAGGCAGTATTCCTAATCTCTTTTTAAGGGATGTAGAATGAGAAGTGACAATATGTAAACTGGGATACTTTGTTTCCCGGCGTGCATTCATATGGAACTACTCATTGCATTTTGCACTAACTCATTAAGTTTGAGTTCTGCAAAGAGATCAAGTGGAATAAGGTGTGCTTGCACATAGCATAGTTTCTGTGGCTTGCTTTAAAACAAAAAAATAAAACCAACTGGTGACTGTACTTCAGTACTTGCTGCAGAACTTTTGATATGGACTATGAAATGCCTGTTTGGTTATGCTGGTCTAAGAGTTGGGAAATGAGCTATTAAAAGGCTCCAGGCTGGATAACTGAGCTTAGTTTTATGCTAAAGTCTGTGCAAGGTCTCTGCAGTGTCCCACAAGGACAACTCTTTATGTAAAATTTGCTGACTTTTAGTGGTTCAGATAAAACTTGATTTAGGTAGGAGTTCTCTTTGCCAGTTTGATAACTACTTACCTAAGCTTGGGTTTATGTCATAGAAGTAAAAGTCTTCTGTTGTAGTAATAACAATAAACTCTTCTTAACAACAGCCTGACTATTGCCACAGTTTTTTAGTATAAAACTGTAAGAAAAAACACATCGTGTTTAACTGCTGTCCAGTCTTCATAAGCAAACATTAGTATCATATTGATTCTTAAATGGTCTGGCTTTTTTATAATCATATGCTAAGATGAGAAATGTTTAACTGGGCAAAAGATTGTTCTCTTTAACTGAAATGTTTTCGAGGAGATGAAACATAGTTCAATAGTAAGAAATTTGCTGTTGGGAGAATTTAGTCTGCTATGGTACTTTGTGGCACTGGATGGCATGTTGCTACACTAAGAGCTGAGTTAGATGCAGTAAACCTGGTTTAAGGGGTGTCACAGAAACTTTAATCTGGGTAATCAGAAGTAAATTCTTGACCTTGTGTTTAGCTGTAATGGTTCAAAAAGTTTTGGTTAGCTGTAGCTGAGCGGCTGCAGTCCTGTTTACCTTGGAACACTTTTTTCTTGATGGGAAGGTACTGGTTGACCATTTTCTTAGACAGAAGGCTCTACTTTGGTAGGGGACTCTTTGTAGGAAGCCTGCTTTGTGAACAGCCTAGATTTGGGGCTGCAGAAAGAACCTTTCTGCATGTAGGTTTTTTCTCTGCTTACTTATGGTGTACTACTGTTTAGTACACACTAGCAGGTATTAGAGCAAGAGATTCTAAATATCTTCTTTGTTGGTTATATTCACCTTACCTGTGCTTGCGTATGATGGCTTTGGGAAAATAAAGGGATTGAGATTGGTAACTTGAGGATGAAAGAAGGGGAATGAGTCACAAGAATGGTCCTGGACAAGCCAAGCCTTAGTCATACAGTGTTTGTATGTTAACTAGACTACATTTTGTGACCATTCTCTTCCGCCCTGCTCACGAGAGGCCTTACGGCTGTTCCCCTAATTTTTTGGCAGCAATGAATCATAGAAACATGGAATAGTTTGGATTGGAAGGGACCTTTAAAGGCCATCTAGTTCAACCCCTCTGCAATGATCAGGGACATCTTCAACTAGATCAGGTTGCTCAGAGCCCCATCCAACCTGGCCTTGAAAGTTTCCAGGGATGGGGCATCCACCACCTCTGTGGGCAATCTGTTCCAGTATTTGCCTTTTTGTAATAAACCCTTTTTCTTATGTCTAATCTATACCTACCCTCTTTCATCTTAAAGCCATTCGCCCTTGTCCTATCATTACATGTTCTTGCAAAAAGTTCCTCTCCAAGTCTCTTGTAGCCTCTTTAGGTACTGGAAGGTGCTATAAGGTCTCCCCAGAGCCTTCATTTCTTCAGACTGAACAACCCCATTTCTGTCAGTCTTTCCTCATAGGAGAGGTGCTCTACCCCTGTAATTATTCTGACATTTTTTTTCCTTTCCCTAGTCAGTAAGGTACTATTTCTTCCCCAAGACTTGATGTTATAGAGAAAGAACAAGCTTTGTGAAGGCAAGAGACTAGTTGTAATTTCCTTCTCTTACTTATCTCTGCTTCTGTCCTGTGAAACTTCCTGATGCTACACTCTGGGAATGGGAGACATGGTAGAGTGGAAAGGAAAGTGAAGAACATGATGTGCAGTATTAATGCTGTATTAAGATTCCAAGGAAAGAATGGTTATGAAATAGAAAATTGCAACATGCTAAGATCTAAACTTTGCTTGCCAGTTAAAAAGAACAAGCTGATTTGATCATGGCTGTTAACTTCCTCAGGTTTGCTTGTTTTTATTTGAAATGGTTTTTTTTTGTTATTCCCAGGCATCATTACAGGAAACCTTTTGAAAAAATAAACAGCTCAGCTACCTCAATATCTGCAGACTGGTATTTCTTTCCTGCAGTACCTGAGCTTGCCAGTGTGAAGTGTCTTGAAAATAAGCTGAACTCTCCACAAGTAGATCATTCACCACAAATGAGCAGTAGAAGTAGGTGTTAGAAATGAGCTGGATGGAGGATGTCCAGAAAATATTAAGGAGAAAGCTGAGTGAAGAACTCATCCCACGCATTGATTCAGGTGCTCTAACTTTGTTAGGGAAAAGAAGTTACTTTGTCCTTCAATCAAACCCCTTCAATCAAGCCAGCTGAGTTTCTAGGAAAAAAACTTTAAAAATCACAATAAAAATATCACAATAAATAAATGTTTTTGTATTTGTGTCATATTTCTGTTCCATGAACAGTGGTTCTCCTAGTTATTTCCACAGTGAGGTATTTAAGCACTTCTTTTTCTTTACTTTTTCAGTAGTAAATGAACTAGTAAAGCAAAAAAATACTTAGTTTAAAATTGTAATGGAATTGTTAATTTATAGAAAATTTTGAGAAATGGGGAGAGTTGTGTGGGTTTTTTGGGGCTTTTTGTTGTTATTGTTTTGTCAAATGGATTTGGTCAAATTCCAAAAGAGAAAAATTTTGCATTGGGAAGAAAAACATTAAAATCTTCTGGTAAATACTATATTTTGGTCTACCTTTCATAACCTTTGTTACTGAAAGTCTTCTGTAAACCTAGCAAGATGTATAAGTGTGTTGGGGGTTTTTTGTTGTCTTTTTCAGTTAAATGTTCAAAAACTGATCCTGGTAAGTACCATACTTCAAGTTATATGTTGCATGTGGTCAAAAAGCAGGGCAAAGCAGAGAAGTTCTCATATTCTTTCACTTTCTGGCCAGAGGGAAAACTTCAATGTCAATGGTGAAAATGATTATTTTACTGTGAGAGCAACTGAGTACTGTCACAGGTTGCCCAGAGAAGTTGCGAACTCTCCATCTTTGGAGATACTCAGAAACTGGACATGGTCCTGGACAACTTTCTGCAGGTGGCCCTGCTTGAGCAGGGTGATGGGACCAGATGCCCTCCAGAGGTCCCTTAAAGTCTACACCAATCTGTGATTCAGTAAAATTTTATTAAGGTGTACAAAGTGTCAGTCAAAGGCATAATTAAATGTACAGAAGAAAGTTTTAATCTTCTCATCCAGTTAAGTTTCTGAGCCTTTAAACAGTTGTTTAATTAAGAGGTAGTCAAACAACAGGCTACATAAAAACCACTGTGTCTGCTTGAACATTCACAAATCTACTATTACCTGCCTTGCTATGAGATCAGGACTTGTCACAGCCTTTTACCAATCTAGTTCTGTACAAAGTATTTCTTCCATGCTCTGCCAGTTGTTGTTTTACACATGGTTCCATGTGGAAGGGGATAACCTGGAATGTTATAGGTGACAACTTCCTGAATTTAGCCCCTATGGTCTTGGGGACAAGCAGATACTGCCAAGTACCCTTGCCTTTTTTCAAGGCTTCTGCTGTGAGAGTTGCAGATGCAAGTTCAAAGGATTCCTGTCCCCAGCCCCTTTTTAAAATAAGGTATCTTTTGCCTTTTTAAATCTTATTTTCAGGCCCTTCAACTTGCCTAGATGACAATATAAGTGACTATGTGAAAGGAACTCATTTTAGTACTAGTTGATTCTAAGAAAAATATACAGTTCATAAAATTGTTTTCTTTTGGTAGGCTAAGTTGTTTTGTCTGGTTGGTTGATTTTGGTGTTTTTCTCTTTTTTTTTTTTTTTGTTGGTTGGTTGGTGTTTTGGGTGTTTTTTTGGTTTTCCCAGAGAATAACTCCCTCTTATGAGGAGAAAAAGTAATAGATCAAACTCATATCTGCCTTAATTATACTTCTTAGAGTAATTTTGTTACACAATGATTGATGAGTTTGCCCCATACAAAAGTGAATAGTGAAAAATATTATTTGTATTTTATGTATACTTTTTCCAAGCTTTTTTACTTGCTTTATGAAAAAGTCATCACATTCCATCACCTTGCAACACAAGTTCAAGCCATTTTCTTAAAAATGAGTGGTGACATAGCCTGGATTATGGGGAATTTGGAGTTCATCCACCCAAAATAACCTGGAGCAATGACTTCTGTTCAGTGGAACAGTCTGTTGCCTGGCAATAGTGCAGCTGGAGAGTTTTAAGTCTTTTGTAGGGGTGTGCTGTGGGCTCCAAAATAGTTCGTAATGACAGTGAAATCCAATGCTAAGTGTTCTTATTGGGGTACTTAAAAAATTTAGTGAGCCTTGCCCTTCTGTTTCATACTCTGTAGTAATGTGAGATACTAAGGCATTTCTCTCTTTGGCCAGATACTTTCACGTCACTGTGACTAGTAGTTATGCAATTTGTCAGTACCTTGAGGTCTCCTGATTTCTTGTGCATTTTCCCACTCGTCTGCATCCAGCTTCAGCCTGTCTTCAAGGCTTTCTCTTCCCTTTCCCTCTTTATTAACTCTTCTTGTGTGACAGTCATTAGTTTTAGGACTTGCAGTTCAAAGACTCAATATATTGTTTAGACATGACTGTCATTCTGGGTCAAAGTTTGATGAAGACTTTGAAGCATTCTACCAAATTCTTTAAACAGGAAAAAAATGCATCAACTGTATGCTACTCAGGAAAAGTGACTGGAAAAAGGGAAACATCATACTGATTTTTAAAAAGGTAACAAGTAGGCCCCTGAGAATTACCAACCAGTCAGCCTCATCTCTGTACATCTGGTACAATCATGGAACACACCTCCTGTGAGCTGTGTCCAGGCATGTGGGTACAGAGGTGATCAGAGGCAGCCAACATGTCCCAAATGTACACCACACATGGCTTCACAAAGGGCAGATCGTGCCTGACTAATCCAGTGGCCTTCTGTCACGGAGTGACTGTACCGGTAGGTAAAGGAAGAGCTGCTGATAATAACCTACTTCATCTGCCATGCCTTATGTAAGGGTTTTTGACATAGTCTCTCACAGTAGCCTTGGAGAGATATGGATTTTATGGATGATGGGGAAGTGGCTGGATGGCCACATTCAGAGTTGCCATCAGCGATTCAATCTCCGAACGCAGGTCAGTAATCAGTGATGTCCCTCAGGGGTCCGTACTGGGACCAGTACTGTCATTGTCTTTACTAATGATGTTGTGGGATTGTGTGTACCCGTGGCAAGTTTGCAGATAGCACCAAAATGAGTGATGTAGTTGATGTGCTTGAGGGAAAGGATGCCATCTGGGGGGATCTTGGCAGGCTTCAGAAGTGGGCCAATGTGAACCTCATTGTTCTTCAGCAAGGCTGAATGAAAGGCCCTGCACCCTGTGATGGGGCAGTCCCTAATCTCAGTATAGATTGCGTGATGAAGTAATGGATTGAGAGCAGCTCTGTGGAGAAAGACTTGGGGATATTAGTAGCTGAAAAATAGGATGTGTGCTGGCAACATACACTTGCAGCCCAGAAAGTCTATTGTATCCTGGGCTACATAAAAACAATCATGGGATGTGATTCTCTCCCTCTTTGCCATTGTTTTGAGACCCCCCATCCATAGCAGTGTGTCCAGTGCTGGGTTCCCCACTAGAAGACGGACATGACTATCTGTTGGAGCTGGTCCAGAAGAGGGCCATGAAAATGATCAGAGAGCTGAAACACATCTTGAATGAACATGGAGTGAGAGAGTTGGGGTTGTTGAAACTGGTGAAGAGAAGGCTCTGGGAGACCTTATTGCAGCCCTTCAGTACACAACGGGATCTTGTCAAAGAGACTTTTTACCATGGCCTGTCCACAGTAACAGCAGAAGGGGCAGCAGTTTTAAGCTAAAAAAGGGTAGGTTTAGATTGGACATAAGGAAGAAATTCTTTACTCTGAGGGTGGTGAGACTCTGGAACAGGTTTTCCAGAGAGGTTGTAGATGCCCCATCCCTGGAAGTGTTCAAGGTGAGGCTGGGTATGTCTTTGAGCAACGTGATCTAGCTGAAAATGTCCCTGCCCATGGCAGGGGGATCGGAACTACATGATCTTTAAAGGTGCCTTGTGACCCAAACTACTCTGATTCTGTGAATATGAGAGTCAAAAGTGTTTCTGACCCTGTCTCATGCTGACTGCAGGTGATGCATACAAGAACAGTGCTCAGGTTCTCTTCCCACCATTCAGTCATCTGCATCTTCCTGAGCCAATTTTCTTTTTTCTTTTTTAACAAGTTTAATCGTTCTTGATGGATTTATTTTCTCTGAATTTGTCCTTTCTGAGTCTGCCTAATTTTTTTATGCATTCATATGAATATTTGTCTGCAATATATTGTGTTTTAATTGTTGCATAAGACACATTTTTATTTAATGTTCTTAAGCTCCTCTATTATGAAAACTTAAAATACCTGATTCTTCTTCATACTACTCACAGTCTTCTATTATTCTCTGTTACATATGCTGGGTTTTGAGGGAGGCGAAGGTGTTCAGTCTAAAGTCCTAGAATATTACACTTACACTTACATTGTTGAACGAAAGAAAATGCCTTTTTGTGACAACATATATCCTGTGGGGCTCCTCTGGTGTTACTGCAGTATTGAGTGTATCTAGAAACAGAACTCAGTGAGTGGTGTAGCTAAGCAAGAAGGGATGCCTGTAGGTGGTAAAAAGGTGAAAAGGGTTTAAAATAGCCACATTACGTACAAGCAAACTGGCAAATATAAACACCAAGAGTGGAAGTCAAAGGAGCTGCAGGATAGGGGTTGCATGATTTTTTTTTTTTTTTTAAATGACATGCAGTGTTTTCCTGGAAGTTCATTGACAAGCAAGATGGAGCAAACATCTTGAAAGAAACAAGCTGCAAGCTGTGGAATCTGTAGTAAAGAGATAAGTACAAAGTACTGAGCTGTAGTAAAAAAACCCAAACAAACAAGCAAAAATTTGAGTCTGTCTTAGTTTTTTACTTCATAGTATGTGACTTGGCACTCTGAGAGTGTAGATGGGAGGAATATAGAAATGTAGCATACTTTTTCCAAAGTCATGAAAGGTCACAACTGTTCTCAGGTTGCCTTGAGCTGAGAATTGTTGCAGAACCACAGTGTTCTAAATATTATAGTACTGGCATCTTTTTCAAATGTTTCAGAGTAATTACAGGAGAAGCATTTAGTCTTCTAATGACAAAATTGCTTTGGTTATGGGATTTTCTTAAACTGAAATTCAATACAGTGGCAGAAACAGTTTAACAACAAACTGTGCTGGTAAAAAACATTTGCCATGGTGATGGTAGCATAAAAATAAGTGTCAATATACTGTTCCTGAGCTTGATGCCTAAAGAATGTGCAATCTACCTGTTCAGATAAATTGCCAGTGGAGAATAACCTGGTAAATATGCCTCAGTAAAACAAGTCTTTTCTGTCTGACCTGTGAGTAGCAAGGCATGACTTCATCATTACTTTTAAAATAAACTGGGAAGGGGAAACATTGCAAGTACCAACTTTGCTCATAATTGCCAGGTAAAATAACTTTATAATGAGCTATTTTTATGCTATAAACATCAAGAAGAAAACGTAAACTTTAAAGTCTTCAAAGAAGAATGTTACTAAAGCTGTATTTCCATATTAGATTATGTGTGTCATCAATACAGATGCACTCTTCTGAGAATATTAGGTTTTGCCATCCCCTCTCTCACTCCCTATTGTCAGAAGTCAGGGCATATAGAACAGGAAATGATTGGCTGAGCTTTCTTGTTCTTAAAATGCCAAGCAAGTGAATTGAGTGATATGGCACATCTTCAACAGCTTGATAGTATTTTCTTCTTTTTAAAAGCGTACTTAAATCTGCACTAAGCCAACCTTCTTGTTCTTCCATTGCCACCTGGTGTGAGGGAAAGACAAGGAGCATATTGAAAATCTCATTTCAACAGCTTCCTCACTGTAACTTAAATTTTGGAGTACTAAGCTTCATGTGATTTTGGAGCTGGTAGATGAAATAAATCAATGCTTACTGTTTTAATATATTAAAAACCTTTTAATAGCAGTGGTGATTATTGAAAAAGCAAACTATATATGGAATGGGATGTTGTCTTCTAAGAGGAATATTAATTTCAAGTGAAACAATGTTATTATTGGGGGTTGCCTTATGGAGAGCCAGGAGTTGGACTCGATGATGCTTGTGGGTCCCCTCCAACTCAGGATGTTCTATGATTATTGAAAAACTACTCTGTTTTTCAGTGGTCAGTGATTTTTAATGGATAATGTAGTTAATAAAAGTTGCTTGATTTATATGCTATAGCATAGTAGCTTTGGAAGTAGTCAGGACTGCATAATGAAGTATAATTTTAATAATTAATATTTTGCTCTGGCTATTACACTTTCACCAAAACAGTAGCTCTGGACATCTGTAGTCTCTTGAGAAATGTAGCATCAGAGTATATGCTTAGGTTAGTTTGGGGTATGGTTTTACAGTTATATTGACCTCTGTATGCACCCATTCCTAACAGTGGAGTTTCCACTGATGTTTAATGCTGCTGAGAGTTGATAACAGTCATACACCTTGATCAGTTGGTCATTGGGAAAGCTGTATCACCCCAATATGCATATTTAATCTTCATACATTGGCAGAACAGTATTCTTTTGTTATAAAGAGAGAATTACCAGTTAATATCTTCCTGCCAAAAGAAACCCCTTGGGATATATGTAAAGTACAAGCCTGAGTTTCCTTAATTATAGTTTCAAATGATGATGTGACCACTTTTCCCTTGAGAAAAATACTGAAGTTTAAGAAATATGGGCCTTGATTTTCTTGTTTCTTTGGTCATCAGGAAGTAACTGACAAAAGCATGAAGCTTTTCAGTTTGTTCTGATCCAAAACAACATGACTAGTTTCTTAGAGTTAGCAGTGTTACAGAAAATGTCAGAACTTTTATGGGTTTGGATCTTACAGATTTATGTGGCCCTCCTTTTGTGATTCTATAATATGTAGTTTTGTTGGTTCTTGCCTGATGAAGGCTATAACAAAGTTTCAGTTTTTACATCTTTAATAAACAAATTTGTTTTAATATTGGTCAGCCTATTCACCCATAGGCTGTTAATAAAACCAAAACTTGTGGCTCATGTTTAGTCTTACTATATAAGAGCTTTAAAAATATTTTATGAATCTTGGGTTTTTTCGTGGCAATATAGTTTAAATTCCTTTTAATCACCTTGCTTTTTTTTTTTTTTTTATATCTTGATCAACATATATTTCATATAGCAAAAATACTTACTTCAAGGACATTCATGAGCCTTCTATTCAAGTGTAAAATATGTAAGCTGGCTAAAGCATAGCCAAAATCCCATAACACCCAACCAGAAAAGCTCCCAGCCCTACCTTCCAAAATCCAAGTAGCATACTGGAACCTTAGCTTATATTTTTTCATGTTAGCCTGCTTCTTCCTTTTAAGATTCAGTTATTACTACTTCATGGCAATACTCAGAAATTGAATGGAGATGCAAAAAATGACACTTTCTGAGCGTGTGTTCTTGTTTCCATATGGCAGAAGTGTGTAAGATAAGCATTTGATTTTTGGGTTTTTTTTGTTTGTCAGGTATTGAGCTCCTCTAGTCATACTGTGGAGACTGACACCACAGGTTTCTTTCTAGTCCTATCCCTGTTTAAGAGTTAGGGGGAAGAGTTGAAGGAAAGAACTGGGTCACATTCTGTTGTGGCTATAAGCTGTAGAATAATCTGAGAATTGGGGTAAAGGGATGGGGGAGATGGAGATGTTCCATAAAAGTAAATCTAAGAATCTCCTTTTCTTACATCTGCTACTAGTTTCCATGCAATGTGTCTGATACTTTGTAGCACAGCTGGTGCTTGGGTTTTCAGTTGTTGCTCTAAGTTTCAGCATGCAGGAAACTACTTGTGTTCTTCTGCAGAGAAGTGTTCTTGGACATTCACCCTAAATGTAATTTTCTTTTTGACTATTTATTCAATGATGATGAAAATCAAATGCTTTTTTGGAAGGGTCTCTTTTCTTTAGTACAAGTTATTTTTCTGATTCCATCTTCTTCTTTAGAATAGTTAATAAATTAACCATATTTTCTTTTCATTTGAAGTCACAGTATCCAAAATAGCCAGAGACATTGCCATTTGATTGTCCAAGACTAAATTTTGTGTAACTGTAGCTCTGTGTTTGATTTTTATGTTGGTTTTCTATGGGTCTTTCTGTGTTGTATTTGTGGTAGCTCTTTCCTATGTTTAATAAAATAATGAAAAATAAACTTGCTTTCAGTTTAATGGAAGGTACTACCAGCTGGGAAAACTTATTTTCTGGCTGAAAGTACTGAAGTGCCCTCAGGTTGTCCTAAAGCACTTGGGTAAAGCCTTCAATTTTTGAAAAATCATTAAAGTAACTTGGTGAAACTTCTGGGGCACTGCTTTGGTTTTGTGTTACCAATACAATCCGTGCACTAAAGGAAACAGACTTCATTTTTTAAGATGCTTAAACACCTCAAACTTTATTGCCTTAAATTTAAATCTTCTAAATGGTACTTTCAACAGAAGCTAAGCTTAGTTATGATGCTGTTCAGTAATTTTTTAACACACTGAGATTTAGGAAGCTTTTGAAGAAGAGTATAACAAGTTCTTATGAATCTTGACAGTTAGCCATGGACAAAAGATAGAAACTTGCTGCAGTGCCCCTGCAGGAGGTAGAAAAGACAGATGTCTGTTTGATGCTGCAGTTTGCACTGGAAACTTTCTGCTTGTAGTAGCATCTGGACACAATGCTGTGGTTTGTGATGACCCGAATTTCGTGTAGTAGTTGGGTGAATCCAGTTCCTCTCCTTACTCCAAACTGATCTTTTCCACAGAATGTGTGGGTCTCTTGTAGCAGTGCTTGCAGTTTCTGTTCTGGGGAATTCTTCTTTTGTCACATATTGCTTCTTCATAAATCTTTATTAATCACTGCTAGAAGAGAGAGCAGAATTGTCAACATACTGCATCATCATCTGTGTAAATACTAAAATTCAGTGTTGTCTTCACATATATGTTATTTTAAAATATTTGTGCTTCTTTCTTCAGCATGAAACCTCCTTCATAGTAGATTTTTTTTTAATTGGGGGTCTCTAACGATATTGACACTGACTTTTAAAAAATGTTTAAATCTTGGCTATATCCTAATCAAAGCTTTATATTTTATTATATTATATAGACATGTTGTTATAAGTATATTGTATTATAAATAAATATATAAAGTATATAGATACTATCTTATTATAAATTATCTGTATGTCATTGTGGAAAAAGAATATTAAAGGATGTTTTCAGGCTTAGAGTACCTGGTGTATGCAGGGCAAGGGAAGATGAGAAACTTCTTTTTCCCCATTGCTTTGCATCAGTGAGTTGTTAATGGGTGAGTTGCTGCATCAGCTCTGATGCCTGTAGAGCTTTGAAACTCTGCAGGCTGTTTTGTAGTAATATGCATTGAATTATGGATGCTAACTGCAGCCTTCCCTTTGCTTTCTAGAATATGCAGTTGAACAAATTTTCTTTTTGCAGCATTAGCCACTGTGGCTCTAGGTACATTTTGCAAAGTGTTTCTCAGATTTTGCAGTAAGGTGCACCCTGCTGAGATAACTCTGTCATTGATGCTCTCATCTTTTGGACTGCTAAACATTGGTTGCACAACAGCAACCGGAAATGTACCAGAATTTTCTGAGGAACCATGTACCAGAACTTTGAAGTGTCCTTTTCTCAGTCTTAAATTTCTCTTCTTTCCAAGATCCGGTTTTCTAATGTTTTACTCTCATGATTTCTGTAGATCATTAAAGTAATTTTCTTTACCTTCTTCCCTGTTTGCCTCAGAGAGTAGTCTTTCATGCTTGCTACTTCAGGTGAATAAGAATAGGAAAGCAGTTGTAGTGTGTGGTAAAAGGAAATTGGTTTGACTTATAATGGATGGCCAAGCCTAAAAACCAGTGGTCAGTTACTCTGTAGAAAAGTACTTTTTAGGTACCATGCATTAGCTTTCTTAAATCATTCAAGTGCTGTCACAGTTTAGCAAATTAATTTTTAACTGAAAATGTGATTGATATGTGTGTGTGTGTATGTATTGTTTGGCTTCATAGTAATTACCTAAAGTTGTTGAATTTTCTTGCATGAATGTGTTACAAACTCGTGTAGGGGAAAGTATATGTGGATTTTAATTGCTAAGATGCAATTTTACTGCAAAATTGGAAAGCTGAGCAAGTAATGCTGAAGAATAAAGGATGTGCAATCATTTATCTTGAGAATCCTGTATCTTGTGTTAATAAGTAATGCATTTACTTAATGGCTTAAATGGAAAAGATTAGTGACTAAGATCATACAGGTTCTTCTATTTGAGAAGCTAAAAAATTTTCTATTCCGTCATAATCATATTTGTAATATTGCAATAAGTGAGACTTCTACTGCACTTGATTTGTAAAGTAAATTCTATATCAGGTTTCCTTGCTGTTTGCATTTTGTCCTGTGGCCAAATAGATGATTACTATCCAAAGCAAGAGAGAACTTAGGCCTGAGAGGAAATGAAGTGCAATAGAGTATCAATGTTATTTTGTATCAGTGTTATTTTGTAACATTTGGTTGTAACTTAGCTTTATATCCCATCAGTACGTACAATAAAGCTCAGTCATACACAAGTTCAGTGATGATTTTGTTAATCAAGATATTTCACAATTGCAGAAATCATTATTAAAGAAATCATGGGAACTTGAGAAAACTTTTTCTCTTCCAAAAGCAGGTGTCAGTGTGCGGTGACTGCTTTCACAACTCATCCAGAGTAACATAGAGAACTGAAGTGTGACTTTGTTCCTCACGTAGTGATTTGTTTAGACCTCTTTCTGAAACCTTTGCTGAAACATGAGAGCTCTTGTTACTGAAAGGTTTGATTATGAATGGCGAAGTGTAGTGATATCAGGTCTTGTGGTTTGGAGTATGTCAGGAAGAAGCAATGTCAAGTGATCTCATGATTGTAGCAGCATTTCTGGAAGGCTTTAAATAGCATTTAATGCCTCTAGTAAGAAATTGAAAGGAATATTTTTAATAAGCCTTTTTTTCTCTGTCTAGAAAGTGTCAAGAGGTCATTCTGTTGCTGTATGGATAACATTATCTCAACCACCTGTTTTTAGAGCAAGCAGGTTTGTTTGTTGGGTTTGGGTTTTTTTTTTCAAATAAGAAGCCAGTTTAGACCTAGATCCTCTCAGCTGAGAAATCTTCACTGTTTTAAACTTTTAGAAGTTGCCCTCATTTAATTTAGTAGACTGCTGGCAAACTCGTATCAACATTTAAGTTTTCTCAGTATCTTTTCTTTGGTAGATGTGATTTAAGAAATAATTAAATTCTCTTATCTTCCCTTTACATTCCCTTTATTTTTCTTCCTCTTTAATAAGTACAAGTTATATAAAAGTTAAAGCCCCTGGGGATCTATAGAATTCTAGTATATAGTTTTAAAAAATCCCATGCAACTCAAGACTATAACAGACTCACTTTGAATTTTGGGCATGTTCTGTCAGTTGAGTTTTGTGAAAATTTTCTGATTTTTCTTCAGGAGAAGAGATATATCAACTAGTCTAAAATACACTCCTATTATTTTCAAAGAACAAATACTTTTATGTTTAACAGCTTTAAAATGAGAATAGATGCATTTCTACCCTGCGTACTACTAGTGTGCTAGCTTGTTGGAATGTTCTCTCAGGAGTTAAAAAAAAAAAATTAAATCCAATAATTACACTATTGAACTTCCCAGTGTTTTTTGATAGCTATGTAAATCTCTGACAAAGAATATTTATCATATATGTGTACTTTCTTCAGTTACTCTTTTACTTCAAAGAATTAGATTTGCTTATTGAATGGTGTGTCTTGGTTCTTCAAATAAGGCAATTTTTATGATATTTTGAGAGCTTCAGGATCTTCTGTTCTGAATTTAGTAAGTGGAATTCAAGGGAAGGGAGTTTAAAATAATAATTCCATGAGGTTAATTTAAAGAAGAAAAATCAACATTCACATTAGAAAATGTTATAAGTAGCTAATGCTATCTAAACAGCAGTCATCTAATTATTGTTTAACTGAAACCATGTGGGGAATGTAATTGTCTGCCTGAGCAAGCTTACTTGGCATTGTCCCCTTTGTATTTTTATTGTCATTTTTATGGTTATTGTGAAGAATTTCTACTCAAATATATCACGTATTATTAAGAAATAGATTAAGGTTGTAGCTCAATAGTGTGTATCCTGTATTCCAAGATAGGCCATGCCCTCACATGGGAGAAGGAAAGTTCAGAACAGGTGAAGTGTGTGTCAGCAGTAGTACTTGGTATTCTGAAGAAGTATCAGAACACCCTTGTGTGGCTGGTCATCTCATGACTTGGACAGTGAAAGTTGGTTTGTATAGAATCAGCAAAATACATTGGATTTTTAGAAATGCTGAACAGACTTCTCTATAAATGTGGATTGGTCATATCCTGGAATTATATCCTGGATATTAACCAGTAGTCATGGGATGAGAAAAGGAGTCATACTCCTCAGGGTTCAAGTGCCTCAATTCACATCTTACTTGAAAAGCCTTGGTTTGGCAGCCCAGGGAAAGGTTGCATCAAAACTTCAATATCAATTCAAGAAAATCAGAGAGAAAGAGATAATTATCCTCTTCAACTGACTTCTGACCACAGACTGATTAGGTCTCTGGACTTCTTTGCTCCAATAGGACTTTGTGACATAGATGGAGTCATCCTTCTAACAGACTGTAATAAAAAGGTATAATTCTTAATAATGTACTCAAAAATGTGACTGATAATGAAAATGGAGTAGGAGGCTGCAGTAGGTGTGGCCACAATATAATTCACAGACTTTTCATTTATAGTACTGCTCTGTGAATTAAAGGAGTTTGCACCTTGGCTATGTTTAACAGATGGAGAGTGGATTGTGCTCTGCAAAAGACTACACGTTGAGCAAGTTTTCCTTTTCTTTTACCTTAGGCTCACCAGAAAGTGCAACTGGTTTTCAACACAAGCAATCACATTATCAATATTATCATATTAGGATAAGCATTAGATATAAAGAAAAACATTAGCCTTTTTTTGACTCTGGCTATGTATAGCACTCAGTCAGTGTTTCAACAGTTTAACAGCCTGATAAGGAGTTGCCCCAGGACTAGCACTTTCTTTGGAAGCTCCAGTATCCTCTTCAGCCACTGTTAGACCAAAGTCCTCGATATTACTCTTTGCATTTATATCATGATGTTCTTCTTACCCTATCATATTCTCCCTCAAGGATTATCATGAGTGCTTTTCTTTGCCATTAAAGTATGGGAAATAAATATATTTCCAGGATATTGCTATTCTGAAGAGAAGGACTTGGCTCTATCCTAAACATATGGGGACTCTGTAATCAAGGTTAAGCCTGTAATTATTTTTCCTTTGCAGTGGATACCAGAATTCTTTTAGAATTTTTTTTGTTTACTATCTGTCCAACAGCAAGTGGGGTTCAAACACCATCTCTTATGGGGTTGTCCTTGTTCTTTTCAGAGAACCGAAAACACTCAGCATCTGTCAGTATTTGTGGCCTTCTTAAGAAGACAAGGAATTCATGTTTATTCATATCTAGGCAGATTAGATGCAACTTCCAGTCATAAACCAAGGGAGATAACTGGGAAAATTTGGCCAGTACTTCAGGTGAAAATAACCTGGTACTGACCTAGGCAGAAAACAGATTTATTCTATTTCATGTCTCCAGCAGTGGCCTTTAGATGACAAGTCAAGTCACTTTGAGAGGTTCTCTGTATATTGTGTTCTTCAGTCCTAACCTGTCTGCCTGTGTGTGGTGATGTTAGGTGGTGTGTGTTAGCTTTCATCTCTGGCTGGTAGCGTGGTGTTACACGAGATAGGCTGTCCCAGCATCTCTTGCCCCTCAGCAATCGTGTAAACAAAGCAGTCACTGTCCCGTGCTGGTCTGTGTGTCAGGTCATTCAGTAGCGGGGCACTTTAGGCTTCAGAGAGAGTGTTCTTCCCAGTCTTATCCCCATTGGTGGTGTCTGTTATGAGTGCTGCAGAAGTCATTAAAACCCATTAAAATCTCTCTGAATCATGTTATCCCCGAGGAATTTCTACATTTTAAATGAGTGCTTCAATACTGAGAACTTTCAAGTCTTAAAATATTGTGTTCTGCTCTAAAGACTTCTGGTTGCCTGTTACAATTTCCTTATTGAGAGAGTGTATTTCCTTTAATTTTGCAGTTGCATGAAGGCACTGAAGTTTTGAAAATGGCAGCATCTAATTATATTTTGTCCCATTCCTGTTACTGGCAGGGCTGGCATTCAGTGTTGTCATATTGTGGCTGGAAGTCATATCTCTGTGTCAGGTTTAGTTTGTTATCTGTATTTTTTAGGACTGTATAGTACCAGCTTTTAAAACAAATATAATATTACTCTGCTGTTCAAGAAAGTACACTTCTTACCTATACTGCAATAGTTTCTTTTGCTTTAATTTCAAGACAGTAATCTAGATTTCCTTAGATCAAGAAAACCAATGAGATCATTGGACTTATGCAATGAAGCTGACTTGATGAATGAAGTCTTAGAATTTCATTTGATCCCTTTGCTGGGGAAGCTGTTCCAGTGATTGACTGGAACTGACCCTCTCAGTCAAGAGCCTTTTCTTAATGTCCAGTCTGGACTTCCCCTGGTGCAGATTCATGCCATTCCCTCATGTCCTATCACTGGTCACCAGAAAGAAGGGGTCAGCACCTCTCCCTCCCCTGCCTCCCTTGAGGAAGGTGTAGACTGTGTGGAGGTCACCCCTCAGCCTTCTCCCAGCCGAACAAACCA
The DNA here is from genome assembly GCA_013397915.1 of Daphoenositta chrysoptera. Lineage (NCBI taxonomy): Eukaryota > Metazoa > Chordata > Aves > Passeriformes > Daphoenositta > Daphoenositta chrysoptera. The sequence continues at coordinate 1,683,152 of VZRO01003847.1, read as the reverse complement.
AGTGACCTCAGCTGCCCCTTGTAAGTCCTGCCCTCGAGACCTTTCATCATCCCGGTCCCCTCCTCTGGGCACACTCAGCAGTTTGCTGTCCTTCTTGCCTGGGGCACCCACAGCAGCTCAGGGTGCCCGAGGTGGGGCTGCAGCAGCGCAGAGCAGAGGGGACAGTCCCTTCCCTGGCTGGGCTCTCTGCCCTCTGCTGAGGCACCCGGGGCACGGCTGGCCCTTGGGGCTGCCAGGGCACACTATGGACTCACAGACAGCCTGGCATCGACCCAAACACCACGTCTCCTTCCCCAGGGCTGCTCTTGCTTCTTGTCCCCCCGTTTGTACTTCTAACCAGTGTTACCCCATCCTGGGTAATACTGGTTAATACTGGTTATTGCAAGACAATCCTGCAAAACAACAATCCCAAGAAAACTCTGGTATGTTATCTTGTTCAAGTCTAGTCCTAAGTTTCTTTGTCATTGCAAAAGTTCCTTTCTGGCTTGATGTTGATTCAAGACAGATCATAAGAGAAGTGACAATTCTATAAGGGCCACAAAGCAACTTTTTAATTAGCTAATTGTAGTTTTCTGAATGCAGATATAGTTCAAAGGTTATTAGAGATGCTTTAATTGGCAATTGACTGAACAATATTTCTGTGTAAAATTTTGTCATTTCAGCTTTTAAGAAAAAGAATACATTTGTTAAACTAGTTAATTTTTCTTAGTATCTGTCAGTAATTTGCAGCCTTGTGCTGTTTTAATAACAAATTACATTAAACAGGGCTAGCAGGTTGGTAGTGCTTCAGGAAAATGGCTGGATTTAGTATTGTTTGTGGCTTCCCTTAATGTTAGATGGATTTTTGCCTTATAAAATGTATAAAGTTTATTTGTGCAATTCAGTTATTGAAATGGCTAATAAAAGGTACAAACAATTTTTATTTTACAGGTCAACAGCAAGGACAGGATGGAGTAAAAGTACAGCAAGCCACAATAGCTCCTGTAACCGTAGCAGTAGGTGGCATTGCTAATGCAGCAATTGGTGCTGTTAGTCCCGATCAGATAACACAAGTGCAGCTGCAACAAGCTCAACAAGCTTCTGACCAGGAAGTGCAGCCTGGCAAGAGGCTGAGAAGAGTTGCCTGTTCGTGTCCTAATTGCAGAGAGGGAGAAGGAAGGTAAATGTAACTTTTATCAGTATATATTTAAGCATCTTATCACAGCTTGCCTCATTTGGGAATGAGATTGTCCTATATTGCCTAGATTTTTAATGCTTTCTATTAGAAAGTACATTTGTGTGGGCTTTTTGAGACGGGGATTAAAATTGTCTCTCTTAGCATGAAATGTTTCTCCTAATAGCTGGTAATGTTTTAGAATATAACTACTTAGCTGTTTAAATATGATCTTTTTAGAGGCAGCAATGAGCCAGGAAAAAAGAAACAGCATATCTGCCATATTGAAGGATGTGGAAAAGTTTATGGCAAGACATCTCATCTTCGAGCACATCTGCGCTGGCATACCGGTGAAAGACCATTCGTGTGCAACTGGATTTTTTGTGGCAAGCGATTCACAAGGAGTGATGAGTTACAAAGGCATAGAAGAACCCACACAGGTTGGTCATCCCTCTCTGTAGCCATAGCACAGCAAGTCTGAATCGTCGTGGCCATAGTTAAACAATGATATCAAGGTTCTCTCTTACTAATTTACCTGAAAATTACCCATAAATGTAAATAAAGCAACTTTAAAACAAGGAAGTGGTAGATTCCAGTTTTCCGTAATTTGACTGTGAAATCATATGAATAAAAGGGGATCTGTTCCAACTCTTCTTTTGTATGTGGAAAAAGAAAAAAAAAACAAAAAAAGAAAAGAAAAAAAGAAAAGGATGACCATTTCATCACAGATTGCTGGTGTACATTAGCTAATGCCTGATGTAAATGTAACAAATTTAGGTCAGGCATGTAGGATTGGCCATGGACCAGGGTTATTGTTTCCTCACTTGGATTACCCCGGTCCTTAAGAAATTTATTAACCTTGTCTATACATTAGATTTGGTCTTCCTGGGAAATTTTCTAGAGTTTCAAGTGGGAACTGATAAAGCAAATTCTCTTAACAGTTCAGAATGGAAAAGTCAACCTTTTAAAAGCTGAAAATTTTATCAGCCTTCATATTTTTAGCCCCAGGAGAGTATCTCCTCCTCCCCCAGCTTATAGCACCTGATGTCTAAGCACTAATTACATTTGAACAGTGACAGGACCTTTTAGTATATTGAATTTGTCTCTCTTGATGTGGATTTCATACATCTTCATGCAGCATTGGAATTCATGTTTCTGAATTTGCTTCCCATCACTGTAATCCAAATAACAAAAGTATTCATGAAAAATGCTGCCAAGCTGTTCTGTGAGGGCTTTTACCTCCCTCACTCTTTATGGAAGTTTATGGAAATTCTCTGGTGTCCTGAAATTCCAGCTTCTCACTAGATAATCACAGCATAGCAAATACTTGTTGAGAACATTTTAGTAGTGAAGAGTAGATTGCCTGTGACTGAACGGAACACACCTGGAAATGAGTCAGATAGAAGAGGAAACATTGTGTCCTTTTAAAGACACTTTGAATGTTGAATAGAATAGGGTGAGATTCAAATGATCAACCAGCGTTCAGTGCTCTCTTTCAGTAACATTTTGGTTTTGTTCTTCTTTTTAAAAAGGCGAAAAGAGATTTGAGTGCCCAGAATGTTCTAAAAGGTTTATGCGAAGTGACCATCTCTCGAAACATGTCAAAACTCATCAGAACAAGAAGGGTGGTGGAACAGCTCTTGCTATTGTTACCTCAGGAGAACTGGACTCTTCAGTTACTGAGGTTCTTGGTTCTCCAAGAATTGTCACTGTTGCTGCCATTTCTCAAGATTCAAACCCAGCAACTCCTAACGTTTCAACAAACATGGAAGAATTCTGAAAGGATCATTTTTATGGACACCTAGTGCTGCACTTAAGTTTACATACCTTTCAGGATATGGAAGTGGGCTGGTAAAGTGGATTACAGAGCAGAAAATCTTTTTTTCAGTCATGACTTCTGTAAGTGTTCCTGGTTGGAGGGTCAGCATGAGAAGTGTACACCGGTGCAACAAGACAAATATTTCAAAAATACAAACAGCGCAAATTGATGACTGGATAAACAGATGGAGGAATAATATTTCCATACTGTACTTTTTTAGTTATATGTCTGTATATTCTGTAAGGATTTTAAGTGAACTTTACCCCCCTATTTTAGCACTGTATGTTAATGTGTTTATAAAATCAGCTAGTATCGATGTAAAACTGGGTGGACCTTGACTAGGATTAATACCATTTGATGAAGGCACTTTGTTTTTAACATAAATTTGTAATATTTTCATGAGAGCATCCTTTTCCCATAAGGCATAGCAAAACAGAATACAGGATAAACAACAGTGGATATATTTTGGGTTTTTGCTCAGTCCGTGCAACACATCAGTTAGTTTTGGCCATCTTTTCTCAATTTTTGGAATTACTCAAATAGCAGCTGGGTGATGCCTGCTGCAAAGTGGTTCTGGGGTGGGCCTCAGATTAATTTTGACTACTACATTATAGTAGTGTGTATAAAAGACAATCAGTGAGTTCCAATTCCTCTCTTTGCCTGGAGAGCTAGGGTTGCGTAGAATTAGTGTAAACTGTAGGAAAGATAAAACCATAGAAAGATATTAACGTAAGATTTACAAAAGTAATGGTATCTTTATGTAGAATGAAAAAAAATTGTGGCAAGTTTTGGTAATTCATTTCATTTTATATTTCTCTGCCCATGGCAAGGAGGTTGGAACTAGATGATCTTTAAGGTCCCTTCCAACCCAAACTATTCTGTGGTTCTCTGATTCTGTATTTTAAAACATCTGTGGCCCATTTCTAACTCTTAGATAACTTGAATCTTAAAAACTCGACCTTAGGTGTTTGAATGTTTTAATTTTGTTAGAATTCATGGAAATTAATCAGACAGTTGTGTGTTGTAGCTCATTCTCCAATATCTCCTCTCTGTAAATACTAGTTTATTATGTTGTGGTTAATGTGCTGAGTTCTTTGTGCTTTGACTTAATAGCCAAAGAAAAATATCAATTAATTTTTTAATAAAAAAAGAAGTAAGTAAACATTTTCTCTTTCCCCCCCAAACATTACTGTCTCCTTTTCCTCTTCAAGGATAATATGTGGGCTGGTAATAAATATCTGTTACCTATCAAGTCTTATATTGAGCCTCCAACCACAAAAGAAACTGGGAAAAGAGAAATATTGTTATCTTTTTGGGATATGACTTCTGGTTCCAAAGGTCTGGTTACATTTTCTGATGTGACAGTGAATATAGAGAAAATGTAAAAAAAAAAAAAAAAAAAAAA
>VZRO01003847.1:1630464-1669144 GCA_013397915.1 Daphoenositta chrysoptera | reverse complement strand
GGCCGAGCCCCCCGTCCCTGGCGCCGCGGTCCCGCGGGAGGCAGCGGCCGGGCAGCGCCTGCGGCCGCCGCGGGTGCCTCCTGCCGGCCCATGGGGGGTTTTTCGCAGGGAATTTCAGAGGGTGTTCATTCCCCCTCTCCCAGGGTGGGCAGTGGGAAAATGCAGCCGGTTTGTGTTTCTTATTTTCAGTTCCAAAGGGTTTGTTATTCTGAAAACCTGAAGAGCGACCAGCAACCAAGTCAGTGAGAATGTAGTCTCTTGATGAAATTTAGTGTCAGCCTGAAACAAAAAAGTTTTTTTGGTTGGTTTTCTGAGGGAACAGAGATTGGACAAAACCTCAAACTGATTCCACAGCCTTGGTTTGACCAGCAGAGCAGGCTCAAAAATTAACTGTTCGTGAACCTTTTCTTTGCATCGCCATGAGGCTCTACTTGTATCTCTTACCAAGTAAGCTGGATGCATTTTAAGAATAGTTTAACTCTGATAGAAACCAAGAGGTAGAAGTACTGAAGTGCTACAGTGTCAATCTTCTTCCTGACTTGTCCTCTCTTGACTGTGTGGTTTTGAAGATCTTCTGTGCCATTAACTTTGACAAAGGTCATTGATTTCTCTGCTGTACTGGCTCTTTGGCATCTGGGTTGAGAACTAGAAATTCAAGAACTGTATAAAACTTTGTCCCGGCTAAAATCTTTGTGGCAAATTATTTGTTTTCATGACTGTAGCGTCCAACAGGAAAATCTGTGAACACTCTAGTTGTGCAAAGCACAGCTTCCCTTCTCCCTTCTGTCCTTCTACCGATGGGGTCATGCTTATGCTATGGCCGGGATTCCTGCTATTTCTTACCTCCAGTTGCTGACCTATGCCACAAGTATGCTGACCTTCTCTGAGGGGATTATTCCTCTGCTGGGGAGTTTCTCTGTCCCTCTTACCCCTCTGTCTTACACCTTTCAGTGGGCTACAACCTCATTTTAGGAGTCACTTAATGCTGCATATGCTTGTTGGTATGGTCTCAGACTGCACCTAGTTTAGCCTGTACTCAGTAATGGCTGTTAACTTTTTCAGGTAGGCTAAAAGCATTTTGCTTCAATGAAAATTCCAGTTCGGTATTTCTGAACAAGCAGAGAAATTCACAGTAACTCACAGAGTTGCCAAGTCATGAAATACCCTGGCAAAGATGATTCTGAAGAGTTAGTTTATTTTTGGACATGAAGACACAGTTCATGAAGAAATTATGCTGTCAGAAATATTCTTGTCGTTCCCACTAACTTAAGGAGTCAAGTATATACGGTTGAACAGAGTTAGGTCTGTGAGAGTCTTGTCTCATCTCCTAAAGGCAACTTGCTGGTATCTGGAAGCAGACCCTGATTCTATATCTGTTAGCTACCAATCAGAATCTCTGGAAGATAAGACTATATGGATTTTTGGCAGAGCAGAGATGAATAAATGCAATTATGTATATTAAAATATAGCACTGCTGAAAGGTGGTATGGCATATCCAGGAATGGTTTTCAAAAGATGATGTTTATGTTCATATTTCCAAGCCCAGAGGCTTGGAAAAGGTGAGTGAATATCCATAAGGAAGCTGGAAAAGCAAGTTTAGGAGGAAGAACAAGGACTATATGTATGTTTGTGTAGTATAAGTGTTGTGGAAAACATTCTTTGGATTTGCAACTTGCCTATTTACATATAATGTTTTCTCCACTCTGTCCAAACAAAACGTGCTGAGATTCTGACTTCTATTAGTTGTTGGAGAGCTCTGATGGGCAGCTGAGGCTCTCCTCACCTTTAGTCTGTCTAAAGAAAAATGCAACAGTGGTATTGTCAAACCAATAACCTGCATCTCTCTTGATTCAGGTGCCACAGGAGGTGGTGTGGAAAGCTGTCTCTGCTGTGAGGAACACCACAGAGTGCCTTGGAATGGAGAACAACAGGAAGGACCTTCAGTTTGGGGAGCTGGCTCAAACACCGCTCCAGCACACAGTGGCCTTCACAGAAGAGGTTTTTCTATCTAAACACTTATAATAAAGCAGGGAAAAAAAAAAGAAGAAAGTAAAAAGAGAATGATATTTTAACTGGCACCAGAGACAACTGATGCAAAATAACTCTTATGATGAAAGTGCCTCTTTTAAAAAAAGTAGCTATCCCACTTCTAACATAATCATCAGAAATGACTTGTTGCTAGAGGCTTAGTTCTGTGTAGCATGTCACTCTTCCATTCTTTTTGTTGCCTTTTGTATAATGGATGTGACTGCTGTCATCTGAATTGTTTACTGCATGAAAGATATATTCTTCCCTGTGCTCAAGTCTCCAGAGGCATCCTCAGTACAGTGCAAGGTGATGTACTTCTTGTCCAGTGGATGTCATTGTGAAAGATGAGGCATGAGTCGCTTCCCTCGTGGGCAGTGGTGACGAACTGCCTCTCCTTCGGGAGCAGCCATGTGGAGCTGCCACACCAGCAGCTGGGCACACGAGGAATCATCACCTCAAATCAGCTCTCTGATGACTGTATGATGAAAAAGCAGTTTATTAAGTTGTATGATTAAAGACTTTTACAGCTCATAAAGGAGGAAAGCTCATAAGAAGGTAATAAGAGAAGGAATATTTAATTCTGCACCAGTCTTCCTAAAATTGTTCTGCTTCTGAAATGTAAATCATAAGAGATTTGTATATAAGATTTCAAAATGTGTCATGTAAGAGTTATTAGGATTAAACTATAAAAACAATCAGTTGCATGAAATTTTCTTAAAGAAAAGCATCCTCTTTTAGTGTACATGTCACAAAGCTCTTTAGAAACTTCTTGGTTTATTAACAATATGTAGTAGACACTTAGAATTAGGGAAAGGTACAAAATGTTCAGGATATTTTTTTGTGTTGTAAATGTGCTGGGACTCACGCAAAGTATTTAATTTTCGACTTTTCAACTGAGTCTGCATGGACACCCTGAAGAAAAAGGAGAGAGAGAGACTGCAATCCAGACCGGACTCCTACCTTTGCAATAAAATATCCCTTAAAGTTGCTTTGGAAACTTTGCCCTATAGCAACAGCAGATTTACACTTCGTACAAAAAAACAACATCTTGGATTAAAGGTTTTGTACTGTTCTTTCCAGGTCCCAAGTCATGCCTGTGAACCTGATCTTGACTGTTCGGGTCTCTTTCCCAAAATTTTGAGAAACTTTGGTTCACCAAGCTAACATGGCTTTAAATGTAAGTACTCTAGTTCTGTGGAAGTTTTTTTTCATCTACAGATGCAGGTCCAAATTTTGGTTGGAGGGAGAAGAATGTAATGGTTCATGTCCATAGCTCAGACTTGGGGAAACCCAAATTTAAGACCAGGAAAGCCAAACAGGTTTCACACTACAATTTTTAGTTATTACTCCTGCATTTTTTATAGAAAAAAAATATGATTCAAGGAGGGAATAAATGTGTGCCATTTATGCTGCAGTATTGCAGGTACTGTGTATAAATACCAATGGCAATGACAGGAAGATGAAAAGTATTCTTTTTGTCTGCTGTACTTTGTTCAGATTTCAGGCTGGTCATTATCTTTTCAGTTTGATCTTGAGAGGCAGTGGTTATGAATAGGGGCAGGGATAGAACCACAACTCCCCTGCTGAGACAGAAATCTCTTCCTGATTGAAGCCCATGACAAAACTCCCATCAACATCAAAGCAAGAAGATTTCAAGCACAGCAACCTGAATGCATCTGAAATCCGCTGTCGGGCAGCTTGGAAAGGTCAAGGGTTTTTTCAAAGATTAGTAGGGAAAAGAAAAAGACTGAGAGCAAATCATGACTAGCATAAAGAGAAGAGGAAGTCGACAACTAAGTTCACAGTTCATTGCTAAATCTGTGGTCATTAAGGAAGCTAATTTTTGTGAAAACTGATACAGGCATTCAGCTGGCTTAGGTGTTTCTGCTTCAAATGAGAATGGGATTATTTTTTTCCTTGGTTTGATGTTAGGGAAACAAATATATAAGAGTTGATTGTCACAAGTGGTATCTGTAGCACTATTGTGGTTGTTTAATTAACTAGCATATTCTGCAAAGAGAAGACAGAATTTCTCAGAAGTAACACCTACTAAAGTTTGTATCTTAAGTATCTCATAACTTTCAATTTCTGTGTGGTTTTGTTATTAAAAAAAAAACCAAAAATCAAAATATTTTTCATCACAAAGTGTTTAAAATTTTATTTTAAAGTATTTTAAAACCTTTTGCAAAGGAGATACTGGAAGAGAAAGAAAAGGTTTTGACATGAATTTACTGTTCGCTCAGTATATACAGACAGGTTTGCATTTATAACTTTGGTATTTAAATCTAGTCTCTAAACTCCAGTGACATCTCATAACATGGCTTTAGTGTTCAAAACCAGAAAAAATAACCCCCCACAATGACATTTTTCTCCTTTTTTCCATACTGGAGCAAATCCAAACCCTATCAGACTTATGATGTCTGTGAGTTTTAAGGAGTTTATTGTGTTAAGGGAGCATAAATTACTTCATAAAGCCACAAATGAACTCGTTAAATTAATGTCTGCCTTATGGTGCACACAAGCAGTGTAAGGCATGCCCTCCTCATGTTTGAGATGGGAACTGACCAGCGTGACAGATCTCAGGAGGCTTTAGGTGGGGAGGATGGGCTGCTGGGGGAGCAGAGTTCTGCTGCCCTGGAGCACCTGGTGATGCTCAGGGCCAGGCTAGGATGGAGCCTGAGCTTCAAGGTGCTGGAGAAATTGTTTGTTACTCTACCAGGCCCTAATAAATTGGATTTTGGGAGACAGATGATGGTTAAAACAGATATACAGAAGTGCTGTGGTTTTCATCGTAGCTTCTCCAGCTTTTTTTTGCCCACTTGCTTACATGTTGCTTTGCATTTTTCACTCACTTATGTGTATGTTAAGGTTGCTCTTGTGCTGTTCGTGTCTGCACTGTCAAAACAAGCTAAGCTGCACCATGAGTTTGTAACTGCTTGTGCAAAAGCAGACTTCCATCACTATTTTCCTTATTGCTTCCTTTTGTGTTATTTTTCAGTTTCTTGTTTGTAAGTCACTGTCACAGAAAGGAATCAATTGGACACATTATGTTTGTAGCATCACATATTTAGCTGCAAAGGACCCTAAAACTGAGTTCATAGCTCAGTTCATAGTTTTCATCTCCCTGAATTCTGTAACTCAAAAGTTACTTGTCAATTTTGATGTCTGACACTGAAAGATGTTTTAAAGTATTTTTTGGTACAATTAGTGTATTTTAAACTGTAATTGTTTTGTCATATTTCAACATGAATTTTCAGGAATTTATATTTTGGGATTATTAATTTCAAAGGTACAACTTAAGCTGTCTGTAGAGTCATCAGAATTTGGATTCAGTTGAAGCTATGCTTCCATGGTACAAAATAGGGTTACTCTGTTGAATTACCTTTTAAATGTGTTTTCAATAGATTGTACTTCTCTGTTGCCCTAAGATTTTAATGTGAACTAAACTCATATCATAAAAGGCATCTTATTGTTTTTGATGAGACTAAAATCAAAGGATGGCATCAAAAAGGAGAGTGTCACTAATCATTCAGGTGTGCATCTCTCACCAGTAGAGACAGCAATAATATGAGCTGTGTTCCAATGACCTCACAGCTTCAGCAAACCTAAGTCTTGATTTCAGTTTGTGACTGACTGTGTACAGAGATGATTGATAATCAGCTGTGGAATAAATGAAGATTTATAATCCTGTCAATAACAAATTATCTGAGGGCTCCGACCAGGGTCAGCTCCTTGCTCTGTGTCATGGCAGTGAAGCAGGTGTTCCAGGCAGAATAGTGTAAGTACTAAAATCTCAGCTAAAACTGAGGCAGAACTGATGAATTGGCTTAAGCAAAGGGAGAAAAAAAATAGAGTGTGGAACAGAATGTAAGCTTTAATGCTCCATTAATATTTTATTAAAGTGCTTTGCTGTGTATCATTAGTTTATCTTTTTGTAAACACTGGCAAAGTGTAATAAAACATATTAAATAAGATATATTTAATATTTTATGTTTATGTTAACTCTCATGTTTATTCAAAAAAACAAATTACCGTGTAGCATTAGGAAATTAAACAGCAGATTTTTCACATCTGGAATAACCACAAGGAAGCATTCAAAAGATCTGCAGCCAATAATTTTTGAGAGGATGTTTGGGCATGGTGTTGATTAGTAAATACATCTGAAATGTGATCTGTGTCTTTATAAACAGTCTTTTTCACTCTGTGTTCAGGATTTTTTCTTTATTATATTCTAGTCTGAACTAAATTCCAAATTTCATTGTTGTTCATCCTTAAAGTACAAATAGGAATGGGGGGTGAACAGGTCTGTACTATCATAAGGCAGTATTTACTTTGAAATTCAGGGGCTGTTTTTGTATTTTGCAGACAAGGGCCTAATTCCAGCACGTTGCTACAGTTGAATCCGTGGTGGTCACAGCAGATTCATGACATTCTGAGTAGGGATTCTGCAGATCCCCTTCTGCATAATGTTCATCCAGGCCTCCAAACTGAGCTGAACTTCTGGAAAGCAAGAAAAGAAAATCTTTTATTTAAAAATAAACAAGTAAGACATCTCAGGTATTACTGCAAATATCAAGGAGAACTTTCTTTTGGATTGCCTTTCTCTATGCACTTTAAAAAAATGGAGCACCAAAACAACTTTTTGTTGTTTTGTCTTTGCAAATAGTTTATAGTGGTTTCCCAAAGTAATCAGACTTTGCATAAATTACCAAAGGAAAACTGAGTTAAATATTAGAGGAAGTTAATGTCAAGGGGTTAAATAGCTGTAAGGGATTCTGTTGTTCTTGTCCATCTCTTCTAAATTTCTTCCCATGACATTGCTCACACTTTGGAGAAAATGAGTTTGAGAACAAAGTTTATTCAGGAAATTATTGCCAAATTTGGCTATGAATCAGACACTGTTGATTAATGATAATAATCATAGCTTGTTACAAGCAAAATAGCTCTTTTTAATTGAAAAATATAGACAAGATTACTTACTTTCCAAAGACAAAATGTTGTTGGGAGCTGTGTTTAAGCCTCTCCTTGTTCCATGCTTGTTATTCACAGTGTTGTGATGTCATGATGCCAGATGAGTGAGAATTGTGAAGAATCCAGTTCATTCATCATTATTTTGCCTTTCCAAGGATTTCAGCCAGTATATATCAGTCTTTATTTGCTAGTAGGCTTGGGACATATTTATTAATTAATTCTCTAAGTGTACTTGTAAATTCTATTTTTTTGACTGGAAACCATGATCTTCAACTGTTTTCTTTCTCTTTTGTAAAATTATAGCTTCAGTGTTGTCTGGATCAAGATAAAAATTGTTAAGATCTTAAAAGCCAAAGAAAGCAGCTGTTATCCTGCTTTTCGGGGCATTTTCAAGGAAGCAGAAGATGGTAAGTGTAGAGTAAGTGAGATGTATACTTTGTGTTTATGTGTTTGTTTAACAAAGTAATCCGTGATTTGTCTTAACATGAGAGTGTAAGTTACGGTGCTAAGTTATATAAGAGCTGCAGGAGCTTCTTATGTGCTGAGATGGTTCCTTATTAGTTTGTTTGTCTTAAACTTTATGTGGATACTTTTCCTGTCATAAATATAGGTGAGAGAGAGAGAGAAGTAGCAAAATTGATTAGTAGGTGCACTTTTTTCAGCTTTGTTTTTGATACTTTAGATGCAGTAAATCTGTAGATAGATAAATTCTACTGCTAAAAAAAAAAAATTAAGGCAGTTAGCAATAAAGAAATAATTAGCTAATATAATACTTTGCATATAAAATTAAACTTAAATGAAATATAATAAAATACCAGCTCCTTCTATAATGTTATTCAGTTTAGGACACACTAGTTCTGCAAAAAGCTTACACCTACAAATATTTTGGTACCTATTTACTCCTGGTTAAAGATCACTGCTGAAGGTTTTTAATAAAACCAGAAATAGTCATGTGTTTACAAATTACTATTTTTTTTTTTTAATCCCTGTGTTAAAATTTGGGTTTGTTGATGGAGGTCATCATTTCATATCAGTGAATTGAAATATAATGAAACAATTTTTGTGTTGACATAGGGCTAGAGGTAAGGATTGAAACTTCAATATTTCATCAGGTATCTTTAATTAGCCAATAGTCTACAGTGACAGAGTGCAAGAATTTCAGGTCTCTTCCAAAATTTGAGGCCAGAGTTGTATGGAACACCTACCAGGTGATGGAAAGAAAACATTACTCACCAGGACCTTGCCACCTGTACAGGCTGGCATTGCTCTACATCTCTCATTTTAATAAATTTTTGAGGAGAAAAAGAACAGACCTATGATGAACAGAGACCAAAACAAACTGCTTGGGTGAGTCTGAATTTTTCCCATGTCCTCCTATGCCAGCAGGAGCCCAGAGCAGGTGTGTCATCCTTCTGCTGAAGGGAAAAACGGCAGAAACATCTACAAACTGTGAGAATAAGTTGTCAGTGTTTGTTAAACTTCCAGCTTGAAGAAAACATGGAGTCCTTTTCCTCTTTGATGAAGAACGCCAAGCCATTGAACATAACACCAGAGGTTGGAACACAGCTCTTTTTCAGAATGCCAGGTGCACTTGGTGCCAGACTGGTCAGGAGTATTAACTGCTACATTATTCAAAATTTTGTGACCAGACCTGGCCTGACCAACATGCACCCTGTTTAAAATGGTTGCAGACTTCAGACTTATTTTCATTTCATTCAAGGCAGAAATTTCCCATTCCCGTGACCTAGGGATCTGCAGTGATTCCTGCTTCTCCTTGGTCTGGTTGGTATCACTGAGAGGAACAACAGACATTCTAGAAAGGTGTTAAGCATCCATGGCAACCAGAAGTGGAATGGAAACCATCATAGCCACTTGATGAACCTTTGTACAGTTTCATGAGCAATCTTTGGGTGTAACATGCTGCTAAAACCTGCACATCTTTCTATTTTAAACAAATAATTACCTTTCATTCCTTATTGAGTCTTGGTTAGCTTGGAAATGATCCTCTCTTAAGCCATAGTGTTTTTTCCTTTTGTATTTTTACAGCACTTGTAAAAGCCCAAGATATTGATCTTTGTCTGAGACTACTGGAAAAATACATTCGGCTCTTTTGGAAGATGGAATTCCCAAAGATCTGTAATTTAATCCCACCTTTATTTCCTGCCATCTGCCTGACATGGAGCCCCTCTGAGTTCTGTAGCATGGTTTCATGAGTCATAGTCACAACCTACTTATTGCTCAGGTAGCTTCAAGTAAGGGTTGTAAACCACCTAAGTACCTAATAAATAAATGCTAGTTGATACACAGGACACCATTAAAAAAGGCATGGATTTAATCTGTCTTTTAGCTGCCTTATAAACACTAAAATTACATTACAGATACTTTCAACCAGTGTTAGATTATTAAATTTGAAGCTGAGATGAATAAATAGTCATCAGACAGTCATCAGCCATACCATACATGTACTGTGTATTTAAGAATGAAATATGGTTCTTGTCTTCTGAAAAAAAATTCTCCAGAAGCCATGTAACATTTTCAGGTTGGTTTGCTGCTCTTTACCCCCCTTTGTTGGTATAAATTTCCTGCCTCTTTTCTTATCACATTTCTTGGTAGGTATTTTCTTTTCTGAATTTCAAAATGCTGCTTGGAGCTGCACAAGCCAAGAGAATACGGGCTTTGCAAACAAACTGTGAATGACCTGCCTTGAGGCATTTTCTGTCATCAGTAAGCTTTCCCCATGCTTCCACTGAAACCAGTGTACTGCTGGGAGCGTGAGCACTTAAATGTTGGCAAACAAAGGCATTCTGTCAGGTTCACTGTTCTGGAGCCTTTTTGTTGGTCAGGAAATAGGAGAATTATACATTACATATGCATGTGTGCTAGGTTTGATTCTGGGGTTGGGGAAGCCCTCTTCTGCTAATTTGCCAAATGATAAAATCTAGGAAGACTCATGTTGCCACTTCTGTATTTGTTGGCACAATATATGCTACAGGAGGATTAGTATCCAAAAGCTGTGGCAATGTTACGTCAAGCAGGTGAATAAATTTCCAATATCACTTTTACTGAGAGGAAGAAACTCCCTTTACTGTTACTTTCTGAATATTCACTGTACAGAAGATGAAACCTAAGAGCCAGTCTAGCTGGACAGGTTGAGCATGCTTGGGGAGCACCTCAAAAGTGAGCCTTGCATTATGAGATAATTATAAAACTATAATAGTTAGAAATAGCAATTGCAAAATATCATACTTGTTGGGGTTTGTGTTAATATATAAATTGAAAAGTAACTTTATGACTGATGTCATGATTACATTTATGACAAGTAACTTTTAAATTTTTTTTTTCTGCAATTCATTTATTTGCATTCTAGTCTAGATAGTATCTTTCACCAAAAATCTTTTCAAAGAAGAAACTGAAGAAGCAATGGAGCATGTGAAAACAGCTAAAACTACCTTTAAAAGCTTTACGGATTTATTCTTTAATCACAGAAATATGTTGGAGAGTTATTTTGCCTGTGCCAAGGAATTTAAACCATGGGATTTCACATCTGAGATGTTGTTTTCCAGATTTGATATGTTCCCTAAAAGCTCACTGAAGATTGAGGTATTACTTATTATCTATGCTGCTGGATAAATACAGTGTCTGAGAAATATGGGCTATTCTCAGTCATGCAGGCAGCAAGGCTCAGGTTTCTAATATCCAGAACACGAAATCATGGTGCAGAGAGGAGAGTTAAGAGTGTTGAACAGGATAAGAATGTCACATGCTGTCCAAGGAGCAGACTAGTAATAGCATTATAAGAAATTGCAAAGGTGTTTCCTAAATCCAATCCTTCTTAGGGTTTTGAAAGTTGATTTAGTAAAATGCTAGTCTCCACATGTAGCCCATGGCTAGAACTTTCTCCTGAGCATGGCACCTGCTTCTAAGAACTAAGGGCTCATCTATTTATAGCTAGAAAAAATGTAGTGTTTTAGGCTAGCCCTTGGATGAGACAGAACATCCTTCATCTCCCTTTTTAAATCTGTGCCAATAAGCAAGGGAAAATGAAAAATCTGAGGTCAGGAAAGAAGTGCAGAATATTTTTCTAATATTGTGGTTAGTCAGCTGTGTAGGATGGGAGCAGACACAGCTTTTGGTTCCTGCTCCTGGGACCTTTTTATTATTCTTTGCTGAAACTGGAAGCATTTGTAGTAGGAGGCTGGCAACTGATTAGAATTACAGGATCATAGAATAGTTTGAGTTTGAAGGGAACTTTGAAGGTCACCTAGTTCAATTCCCCAGCGATGAGCAGGGACATCTTCAACTAGGTTGCTCAGAGCCCCATCCAACCCGTTTCCAGGGACGGGACATCCCCAATTTCTTTGGGTAACCTTTTTCAGTGTCTCATCACTCTCATTCTAAAACAACCTTCCTCCTAATATTCAGTCTAAGCCTACCCTTTTTTAGTTCAAAACTATTATCCCTTGTCCTATAGCAACAAACTTTACTAAAAAGTTTGTCCCCATCTTTCTTATAAGCCCCCAGTAAGTGCTGAAAGGCTGCAATAATGTCTCCTCAGAGCCTTCTCTTCTCCAGCCTGGACAATCCCAACTCTCACAGCCTTTCCTCCGAGGAGAGGTGCTCTATCCCTCTGATCATCTTTGTGGCTCTCCTCTGGACGAATGCCCTTCCAGGAACTGTGAGGCTCATTTTTGGGATCTGAGCTGGAAAATTATGTACTTTAGCTCTGCAAGTATTTAGACAGTGTGCTGATCCACCCATTCCCTTTAAAATACTATCCGAGAGTAATCAGAAATTGGAAATCCAGTCTTACTGAGTCTGACAGTGCCCACCAGAGTGATCTGTGAAAGAGATTTGGGGTGAATGTGTTGGCTCTTGGCTGTCTGTCATCAGAAAGACAGGTTGAGGTTCTTTTGGTGTGGGGTAGCTGTAGGTACTTGGGAAGAGCATCCTGTGCCATCAGTTTTACAGAAGTGGCAGCTCGTGCCCTTCAGAGACATCTTGCACAGCCATTGCACATCAAGGAGCTCTCGCTGGAAGTCTTGGTTCTTCATCACCTGGTGGGCCCACAGAGAGCCCTGCCCTGTGCCAGGGTGAGGGGACAGCTGAGGGAGGTCTGCAGATGGCAATGGTGAGACAAGGGGTCTGCAGTGACCAGGGGTCTGCTTGGGGAACTCATGACTGCTTTGCTCCTAGGGAGAATAGCTGTTGCTCATTTCTAAACATACAAGGAAACTTATTTTCATCCCTTTGGGGCGTAAAACAATTACTTCATTCGAGTGAAATCAGAGACCATAGAAATTAATTTGGCACATGTTACAAAAGAGGTTAAAGTGTGTTCAGTTTTATTCCTCTGGGAAAGATTTAAGTTTAATTTTCATAGCAACATTTTCTGCTATTATAATAAATCATGTGTTTATACATGAAAGTATGTGTTTAGAAGTGCTTGCTCTTTTTCATCTAGGTCTGTTTGAACATAATCTGCTGAAATTGAAATGGAGTTAAATGTGTATGCTCTATGGGACAATTCATTTCCACTTGTGTTTTAAGGGACTCAACCAGGATAAAGCCTTGCTGGAAATACCTTTTGCTCCTCCACTTTTCTTTCATAGTAATTTAAGATCGCACAGATTCAAATGCTCATTCTGCCAAACCAGAAGGGAAAAGGTCAAATGACAAAAACCACCTCAAAAGTAGGTTTGTTACTGACTCTTTTGTAGAGGTCAATTAATTGTTGTTCATTTAATGGAGGAAATTTCCATTATTATGTTGGAATTTCAAAAGCTGAAAAAGCTGGATTTTGGTGGACTCAAGGGGGATATTTAAAATGAGCAGGTCTGCAGAATGACTGAATAGTTTCTGGAAAGTTCTTCAGAAGGAAAACATATGATCCTTCAGATTACAGAAACATAGTAATATTGCACTCTGTACACAGGCATTTGTACTGTTTTTTCCTTGTTTATTCAAAAGTATCTGTAAACTTAAAGCTTGTGATACTGGGAATTTTATAGTACTAAATGGAACTAGGCATGAGATAGGCTTCCAGCACAGGTGGGTACAGTGTCTACCATTTCTTCTTTAAAACAGAAATGAATTTTCTTAAGGATAGATTTCTGGATGCTTTTTCTTGATCAGGTGAATTATTCAGAAATGTCACATGTAGAGAAACATTCAGATGGCTCTTGCCAAAGATTTTGAGTGAATAAACTAAATTTAGGTGCATAAAATAAATTTGGATAAAGTGAAACAAAATACACCACCAACATTGCCCAAAATAAAAAAAATAAAAAAAAAAAAACCAAAAAAAAATTAAATTTTCTCATATAATATACAGAACTTTCAGTTCTGTATGGTTTTTTTTCTGAGTGTTAGGATGTAATTTACACATAGTTCTGGTGTAGATACAAAATCAGGTGATTCTATTCAAAAGATAGAGAACGTTTTAAAAATGTTGGTTTATAGAAGTGTCTTGCAATAAAAGCTAATATAATTCCTAACACTGCTCACTAGCAGCCATGGTATGTCTTTATTATAAAACAGAATATTTATTACTGTACTTTTTTAGACACTTTTTTTGTAATTTTCAAAATTTTGGTGTTAATTCATGGCTATAAATATCTTTGAACTTGGAAAATTAGGGTTTTGGAATGGTTTAATCCCCTTCTAACATAAATTCAAATAAAGAAGTACTCTATCGTATTATGTATTTGGCTTTGCTGCCTGCTGGCTAGAGCACTTAGCTGGCAGGAGGACAGCCAAACTCTGTCTCTTCTCCTTCATTTTTACCCTTCAGCTTTGTGGAGCAGGGAGATGTGGATTAAATTCCACTTGAAGTGAGGGGGCTGATGAAGCCAGATCTGCCCCTCACAGGTGTGTGCCCAGCTCCAGGTGCAGATGGAATGGGTGCCCTGGGATGACTCCCTTCTTCACTATCCTGATCCAGAAAGGGATTTTCTTAGCTGTGTCCCTGCCATCTCCCTGTGCTCCTGGCACCTGTGTACCCACAAGCTTGGTGGTTTTGCCCAGATGCACAGCATTAGAAGGTAGGCTCAGCCTCCCAAGGGGTATAAGCTTTGCTGGCCTCTGGGAGCTTTGATCTGTTGTATGGCAATTTTGGCAGTGTGTTAAGGAGAGAGATTGCTGCATGTGTGAGGAATGCTTTTTTGGATAAGGTATTATTTAAACAGGCCCAAATATTAAATTTGTTATAATAATAAATAACAAAAAATAATATAATAAAGTATAAATTAATGATACTTAGAAGCAAATGATTAACAGAATATAGAGTTTTACTGCTCCATTGGATGGAGTAGGAAGCATATTCTCTATGTACATACACTGATTTTCCTTGCAAGTATACATCTTAATCTAGGTAATTAAAAACCCATGGTTGTAAACCAGATCTGAACTAAATGAATGGCACATGCTTAGTTCATGTAGAAGCCTTGTAAAGTTGTTAATGCCTTTGGACTAAAATCCTCATACTGCTTTCAAATCCATAGCAAAGCCTTCCATGTCTCAGGGTCAGGACTCACTGCTGCACATCTGAATTTCATTGCTCCTGATAAAATCCCTTACAATTCACAGTAAATTCCTGCTGATCCCTGCACAAAGCTGCCTCAGAAAGGAGACATGAATGGCAGCAGTGACCTACTGCTGCCTTTTTCCTTCCTCCTGAAGCACCAGGAAGATCTGAACCATCCTTGTCTGCAGGAGATGTGGATTCAAGGCACCCCTTCTGAGGTCTGTGTGTAGTTTACCTGGTCTTGCCTTTACCTCTGGAGGATTCCCTGCATACTCAGTATATAGACATAAATGTTGGTGAGACGCTTGAATAGCAGTTTTAAGCTGTAATAGTGTACAGCAATTATCATATTTGGTCAGATGTACACTGTAGGAGTGTTTGAACTGATCCATTTTTGAGGTGATGAGTGACTTGACTGACTGAGGACAAAAGCAGCCTTTCTAGCACAGTTCTGAATGAGCATTCTGCACTGTAAATTTGACAACTTTCCACCTTATTGCCAGGTAAAGAACAGCCAAGGAGTATTAGTTTTCGAGTTTGAGCCATTCTTCCTCATGCATGCAGTCTTAGTGTTGACAGCAGAAGTACAGGTGAAATACCAAGCACCAATTACTGTGCTGGTTTTACTGTCACTGAAATAACATTTGTTTTCCAGGTTTCCAGGCAAATAGTTCAGAAACTATTTGCCTTCGGGTTTTACAGTCCTTAACAGGAGCTTTATCAAACATTAGCTGTCATCTTACAGCTAATTTATTTGTCAGAAACTTCAAGGTTCATGCTGTTAAATGCATGATATATGAATAGTGTCTACATATTTTCAGGAACAAGCTTTACATGCTTCTGAATAGGCAGGTATCTGTTTGGTTTAAATGTAAATAGAATTGCCTGAAAACCAGAATGGAGCGATGATCCGGTTTGTGGTGTGACTGGGGGGGTCTGATCCCAAAGAGTATCAACGGGTGCTTAGCTTTCAGGGCACAAATTTGGGCTTCTCAGACTTGGATTCTTGATGAGTTAAATACGTATATTCCTAAAAGTGAATATATTCTAATTTAGCCACAGAACTAGATCTAAATTCCTTTATTTGCCTTGGAGAAGTATAGTAGTTTACCCTGTCATGGGTTTTGTGTATATATGAGTGGGCTTGTACTGTGTATTTTAAAAAAGCTCAAAGAAAATAATCCATGTTAGTGAGGGACGGAGGGAGTTAGAAAGGAAGAAGATTCTTAAATAAACAAGTTAATTTGATATGCCTATTCAAAGATGTTGGGTTTTATTTAAATGTCCACCTTGGCTACTGATGCTTCTATTTGTTTGTTTATTTTTCAAGCAGCTTGCAACAGAAAAGAGATGCAGAGAAGCTGCAAAGAAAAAATTTCTCAGAGATGATTAATGTTTAACATATTTAACAAAGAAACGAGAGTAGCTTTACATGTACATGTTGCATATTTCTCTTTGTGTTGTTAATGAAACAAAGCAGAAGGTGCTGGAGCTCTCCCTTTAGAGCCAGCATGAGCTTGAATTAATGTTCACCTCTATTTTCTGCTCTGTTATTATTTTTCCAAAAGTCCTCATCTGTGAACATGGTTAATTACCTTGAGTATTAATAGAGTACATCTGTGCTATAGAAAATGACTGTTGTTCTGTTGCCTGATACATGTGGTAGCCACGGATTAAGATAACCTAATTAAATGTAACAATGATTCAGAGTCAAAAGATACTGTTTACAAGTGAGTTGACTTCAAGTATTTGAGTAGCTGAAGTCTGATGTGCATAATAACCTTCATAATGATAATACACAGACATAATTTGGCCTTGTAAAAACTTGTTGAGAAGATCTTTATTTAACAGGAGGGTTAACAGGATGAAACAGCATAAAAGCAAGGGGCAATATAGATGGCTATCCCTCTTACTATGCTTCTTAAACAAAGGTGTCACTAGTACACACATGTATTGATTTTGCTGTGGTACACTTGCATTATATCTTAAACTGTTATTTGAAATCAATCTGTATTTCTAAGCAAATCCTTCCATTGCTAACTCAGTTTCTGTTAAAAAAAACCAAAACAACTCTCCCTGTTAATGGTATCAACCATTGTTCATTGGTTAAAGCAGTACTGAAAAATCTCAGAAGTGTGTTCAGTGACAGAGGTGAGATATGTGTTTAGCATTACCATATGCCACCCATCAGATTTTTCTTCCATTGGAAAAACATGCATTTTATATCTTTTTTCTCTTTTTTTTCCAACATTATAGGAGTTTGAAGATTATTATGCTGATTTTAAAGCCAAAACCTTGGATCTTGACAGATGTGTTGCCTCAGTCCTTTGTGTAGAATTTCATGACTGTTCTAGTTTAGAATCTGTGTTCAAAGTCAGTATCTATATATATGAAACTGTTTCTTTATTAGTAGGATAACAGTTTTGTGCATTAAATTACAGCTTTAGTTAAGCTATTTGTGAATTGAATGCCTTGAAATACTAACACATGTATTGCAGCTGGGAATCAAACTGTGTTCTATGATTCTGTTCTTGCTATAGTGATGTTCTGACTCCAGGTTCCTTCCAGAAGTTAACCCATAGCTAAAGCCAGATCTAAACTGTAATTCAAAGAATTCAAAGAAAAAGGGAGATTTTCAGCTCACTAACACTCTGCATCCTGCATTTGTCTGCACGAGGCACGGAGAATCCATGGATGGCAGGTGTGCCCAGGCTCTCCACCCAGTGTAGCATTTAGTTAACCTGGATAGCGTGACCATGTTTCTGCTGTAGCATGTGTTATCCTTACACAGGAATAATGAAAATGTAAGATCAGAAATAACTGATTAGAAACAGTTCTTCAGAATATGATTTAGGAGCTGTCATATGTCAAACATGAGTAAGTGAAGTCATGTTATTAAGAAAGAAGTAAGTATGTAAATGTTCAGATGAGTGGTTGTCCTGAAAGGCACAAGGATGTGAAATCTTACATTTCTATCAGCCTTGATGAAGCCTCTAGTGGAGTGTTGTGCTCAGGCATTACACTTTGGGAAAAAGGATCCGTTGATAGTCATTGAGGCTGGAGAAGAAGAGACAGAAAGGCATCAG
Organism: Daphoenositta chrysoptera; assembly: GCA_013397915.1. Lineage (NCBI taxonomy): Eukaryota > Metazoa > Chordata > Aves > Passeriformes > Daphoenositta > Daphoenositta chrysoptera. The sequence goes on along the minus strand of VZRO01003847.1, from coordinate 1,651,537 downwards.
TCTTCAAATACATTAAAGATTTCTGCACACAGGAAGGAAATAGTCTATTCTCTACCCAGAACATACTGAACTTACTTAAAAGTGTATAAGGTTCAAGTCTGATGACTAGGAAAACCACTTTATGCCAAGCATAATGAATTACTAGAACAGATTGCTAGGGTAGGTGACAGGCTCTTCATTACTGAAAAATCTTCCAAGGGAGAGCGAGAAAGAAACCTCTCTTGCAAATTGCATAGGTACAGTAAACGTCTTCTTGGGGCAAGAACATGGACTAATTACTCTTGAAGTCCCTTTTAGGCATACATTCTATGACACTGAATTACTCTCAAACTCTGACAGAGTATTGCAAATTAGTTGGGCTAAGTATAAGGTAGTAATAATGAATATTTAACTATTAACTTTGAATAAATGAATTTTCCTGAGGTTGACCCTTTTGGCATTGTTAGCAATTAAATGAGTGTCTTGCATTTAATTTTTACCCTGTTTCTTTCCAAACTTGTTTTCTCACTGATTTCAGATAATACATACATTATTACATCTACTCTTTCAAAAGGCAGATAACTTGTCCTAACTTTACACATATCAATGAGAATGGAAGGCAACTTAGAAAAATCACTTCTGCTTGCACTTGTCTGGTAAGCTTTTACAGGATTAGGTGCTTTTTTTCCTCTAAAAAACATTAACTTACAAATAAGACTCTCATAAAAATATGAGACTCAGGAGGAAGAACCTAGTGACTTATGAGAGAGGATATATCTGAGGAAAAAAAAGGGGAGAAAACACACAAGTTAGAAAGTGCAGGGTCAGATTTCGCTTAAGAGCTGGACTCCATGATCCTCGTGGGTCCTTTCCAACTCAGAATATTCTGTGATTTAGACAATATCGAGAGTGTGGGGGATATGTCTGGATCTGGAAAGTCAGATAGAGTTCCATACTTTCTAGGATCTGAGCTAATCTGTCATTCTTTAGCATTCTAGGATTCATCTTCTGCAGACAATTTAAGAGCATATTTAGAACCATGTGGTTTGTTGGTAAGCACATGACACATACCAACAGTATAGCTTGGTACAGTGCCAGTCTCTGAACCTCAGAAATATTTTGGGTGAGATTTCATGTTAAGAGTATTACAGAAAGAGAACTCTAATGCTTACTTTGTTGTTTGGGCTTTTTCTCTTTTTATTTTCTTTTCAAGCATTTAACCATCTTGTAAGCTTTCTAAAAAAAAACCCTGTCTGTGGAGATAGTTAGCCCAAATTGCAGTATTTCATTGCAAATGTTTGGTGAAGAACTGGATAACTGCAAGCAAACATGATGAACACATTAAAAAGGTATTGAACAATGCAAAAATAAAAGTGCATTTACCTGCTGGTTCATAATACCTTAATTTATATTCTAATAAGCGGGGGGATGAAGAGGAGGTTATAATTAAATCATTAACAAAAATATGCTGGTTACTTTGGGAAAGCCTAATGGTCTAAAGAACTGAAGGAACAAATACGGACATTTTTGTCCTACTTTTCATAGGAGTCAATAAAGAGTTTTATTTTTCTATGGTGACAAGACTTTCAAAGATACTTATGGGGGACCTGGACATGCAAATTATTTGAAAATTATGCTTGGTCGCTTCCTCTTGTCCTGATCCTAAGCAAACCTAAGCTTTCAGGTGGGAGTACAGGGGATGGAAGATCCTGTGAGAGCTTTAGACACATATGAATTAAAATATTGAGTTATAAAAAGTCCAGTGTTGAAAACTGACATAGCTAATAGCATGCAAGGAGGGAACAACTAAAGCTTTCCACCAGAATTTGTCAATGAAGTGCTACCAGTAAAAAAATAAAAGATCAGGTGTTGGTTTTTCCTTGCAGATTCTTAGAAAGTCCAGAAACAACCTTTATTTCTCAGAGATATGTAGAGAAGTTGAAATCTCTTGAACGATATGAAGATCAGGCCTATAGTAAATAGAAAGTTCAGATGGATTAAATTTGTCAGTTTAATTTAAGCCAAGCTAATTAAACGTAATCCTCAAAACAGACTCCTGATGGTGAATTTTGATCCTAGGGTATGTACTTAAAACTGTAACTAAATATGTCACTGATGTTTGTCTTTGACTTCATAGTCAAAAAATGACAGTAATCTTCTAAGGCATGAATGAATCTTAGAATCTTAAGCCTTACATATTTTTATAGAATCATGCAATCATTCAGGTTGGAAAAGACCCCCAACATCATCAAGTACAAACTTAAACCCGACACTTCCAATCCACCACTAAACCACGTCCCTAAGTGCCACATCTACATGCCTCTTAAATATTTCCAGGGATGGTGGCTCCACCACTTCCCTGGACAGCCTATTACAATGCTTGGCAACCTTTTCAACAAAGAAATGTATTCCTAATATCCAATCTAAACCTCGCCTAGCACAGCCTGAGGCCATTTGCTCTTGTCCTGTTACTTGCCACCTGGAAGAAAAGACTGAACTCCACCTGGCTGCCCCCTCCTTTCAGGGAGGTGTAGAGAGTCGTAAGGCCTGTCCCAAACCTCCTTTTCTCCAGGCTAAACAATCCCAGTTCCTCAGCTGCTCTTCATCAGGCTTGTCTTTGTTTTCCAGTTAGGAAATCTAGTTGCCCTACACCTGCTCAGGGAAGAGTTCTTACTTTAAACAGTAAAGGAGGTCATTACCATAGGAAATGGTTTCCCCAGAGACACATGCAGGAATGTGATAATAACAGCTAGCTCTTACCCTGTAAAATGCAGTGGTTCTTTTAATTTTTCAAACTTCAAAAAGCCCTTAAATCCCTACTTCTAAATTGCTGAATACTAATTAAATGATGTCTCCTGTATACTTTCTTATACTCCAGTCATTAAAATGGTATTTTAATGCCTGTGTATCTGAGGTTAAATGCAATGTAAACAAAAAGTCATTGTGTCAAGGCTTCAGAAAGGATAAATATAAGATGAACTGTTTCTTCCTTCCTTCCCTTTAGATAGAGGCTTTATTGAGAGAGGTGAAATATTTCTTGGTGTTGAAGCAACCAGATTCCAGATTCTGCTTTAGCTATATGTTAGAAAAAGAACAATTATACAAAACTTCCTGATTGTGGGATATGTAAAGTGTGTGTACCTTTTCTTTTGTTCTTTAAAGACTTGTGTTATGTGAATGACGGAAAATCAGTTCAAAAACAGATGATGTCTTTTGCTCCAATGGGGCCCATAGTTACTTTTTGCTACTTTTTTTCTTAATAATGATCAAATCATGTTCACTTTCATAAGCCTCCTCCCAGACCCATATAGAAACTCCAGTGAGTGTCTATGTTACTTTGCCTTCCATGTCACAGTTAGCAGTAGTTTGGGACTGTTCAAATATTGATTCAAAAGGTAGAATTTGATGGCTGTCAGGCGTTGCTGTCTTACAGACATCCTCAGCCACCTTTTTCTCTGTATATTCTGCCCCACACCCATCCCAGTTAAAATTTTTTTTGAGTGAAATTTGGGGGAATTACCTGAATTAAGTGAAATTTGGTGGCAAGAATAGCTGAGAAAGCGTAACAGCTGCAGTGTTTCCTACTGACACTAAAAGAAGAACTTATTAAGCTATTGTTTTAAGAGCAACATCTGCATGTGAAAGACCTTTATTTGGTCTGTTTTGGGATATGCACTGTAAATTCTGTTAAATAGACTTGGGTGAAAGTTAAGCTAATGTTTTTTGTCACATAATTATGACTTCTCTCCAGTGAGTTTTCTTGCCCATGGTGAAATTCCTATTTCTGCGTCCATCTGGTATTTTTGGTAGGATTTTTGATGTGTGCCTTTATCTGGTTTTCTAGTTACTCTGAAGTGACTCAGATTCAAGCTTCCCTTTCTTGTACTTTTGATACAGACAAAAACCACCTGTCAAGATAACTTTTTCATCCTGATGCAATTTCTTTTCACATGGTTTACTGAATGTTTTCTTGGTGAGATCTTGGGGAGATTTGTGGAATGATAATGCTATTTCCAGGTCATCTTTTCGTATTTGAAAGTGTGTTAAAGCAGCACTAATAGAACTCTCTGTTTTACCGTGTGGAAGATTCCCAACATAATTAAAATGAAGCTGTATGGGATTATACATAAAATAACTGAGTTTAATAAGTTCAAGTAGTTTATAATTACTGATGATCCCTAAAATGAATTCTTTTACAGTTGGTAAAAATTCTAGCTAAAGCTATGACATAGAGTATAGTTTTGGTTAAATAATTCATCCACTGTAATTTCTTATTCATAAGTAGGTGCTGGAGTATTCTCACTGTTAATATACAGATTTTACTGGGTTATTTCTACCACGTGTGATATTTTTTGTTTAAAGAAAATGTTACTCTGTTAAACAGGAATTGCCCAAAGAATGGAATGCCATTAAGAAGAGAGTTGTGTCAGCGTACCACAAAGTAACTCCTCTTCAGGCATCTGACATCACAGTTAATTAGAAGAAAATGCACTTTACTTGATGTATGTTGAATTCTGGGATCAGTCCTTTTTCTCTCTGTTTTTCTTAATAAGAACATAATCAGTGACAAGTGTCACTACCTGTTCTTCATAGGTAAGCAGATGGAATCCAGAGAAAGATTTATAATGTAAGTTCCCTTTCAGTTTGATGTAGAAAATCCATATGTTCATCTCAATAAGGTGATGAGGATGCTCAGAAAAACATATTTGCTTGTAATATTTCAGTACACAAGTTAATGATATTTCAATGTACACATTAAAATATTTGTGACTTGGGTCTTTTGGGTTTTTATTAGGTTTTTGTTTTGGGGTCTTTTTTTTGGGTTTTTTTGAGGGATTGTTTTGGAGGGGTTTTTGTTTTACTGGTGTTTTGGGGGTTTTTATTGTCTGTTGGTTTGGGGAATTTTTTTTTTTCCAAGGTGCTGGTATAATTCTAGTGCCACAAAATTCAGGTGTCTTGTTTCTCTTCCAGTGTTGTGTATGCTCACCGAAAAAATTTTTAAAATTCAGAATACTTGCTCATGTTCTTTTACACAGCATAATGTGCTCTTAAATAGGGTAGCCTAAAGTAAACTATTTAGTGGATCTTTTTTAAAACATCGTGAGGGGATTTTGTTAACATTTATACAACTTTAGAAGAAGTGGTTTCATAAGTTAAAGAATACAAGAATGTAAATTAACTTCTTTCTATGCAGCTTTTCTTTTATGGTTTGAATATTGTGTGCTTTTGGGTGCTTTCAAAGGCAATGCAAACACAGCTTTGTAATCTCTTTGCCATAATTCTCTCATCTTTTCTTAATCATATATGCAGGATCTATAGATTTCACTGACACATTAAGTAAGCTCAATATACCTTACAACAACTTTGAGTGTTCCTTCCCCCTTCCAGGCAAATCAAGAGCTTGAGATGCTGGAAAAGGAAATGTTTCTAATGCAGGAATCTATCTACAGAACTATTTGAAGTATCTATTCCAGGCTACCAGCACATGAAACAATGTTTAAAAGAAGTGCAGTTGCTCAAGAAAGTGTGGGATATTCATGTTTATATTCATGTAAGATTTTTCTTAAAATTACTTATAAATATAGAATATATTTGAATGTTATATTTTTAATTTGATCCTAGAAGTGCTATAGCTCTGATTTAAAAAAAAAAAAAAATTAAATGCTGAAGATTTTTCTATTCCTTTTGTTTTTGAAATTATAGTCTCTATGTTTTAGGATACCCAGAGTAAAAATATCTCTGTTCCCAAGTCAACCAATTTCAAGATAATCCCAAGGCAAAACAAACTTTGTAGTTTCCTTTAGAGCTTTTTAATACCAATAACTTGCTTAATAATTAAAATAAATGAATAAAAATTCAGAAATCCATAAAATTCCACTTCAGAACTCAGGGTTGTACATTAAAAATTCTACAAATTGTACATTACATTCTACAAATCTAGAAGCAAGAGTCCAGAAAAGTCAGTGTACAGACCTGTATGGGAAATCAGCCTTGTAAAGTTCAGTTTCCCTCAAGATGCTGCCTTTCACAGGCAAGGTTAAAAATATGTGTACTAGGTCTTCTTTCTGTAATTTTGTTTGTAGCACCCCCAGGAGGAGTTGCAGGGCAGCTTCCCCACATCTCCACCTATAGATTGTCTGTGGATATAGGCGTGTGTTTAACAGCACAAGAAAGTTGTGCTTGTATGTTTTTATCAGATACTGAAGCATGGAACTGTTAAAATGCTTGGCTTTTGAGTTGAATTTAGAGAAGATGGATAATCATGCGTGCTTGCTAAGTAACGGTGGTGTAGGAAAGAATTAAGGCTCACGAGCTATTGCTGTAGGATGGCTTTCCCCTGCATCCATTTATCTGTTTTGTAGCAGAAGCTTGTTCTTTACCAACTGGTGTTGATGCTTTTATCTGTACTATCTGTTTCAGAGCAGCATTGATGATTGGACTAAAACCCAGTGGAGAGAGATTAATGTGGAACAGATGGATGTGCAGCTCAGAAGGTTTGCCAAGGCAGGTTCCACAGCCATCTATTTCTGCAATTTATCTGTCTCAGTGCCACCCCTTCCTCACTCTTCCCACCCACTTGGATGTTTCGGTGGGTTTATTACTCATGTCCAAGCTGAATGTTCTGGAACATGCTTTGTTTTGGGGGTTTTCCTTTAAAACTTTATTTTTCTGGATGAATTTCCAGCCCCTGTGGAGTTATATGTAAAATCATGCTGTCACTTCTCTGAGTTGAGGCAGTATGTGAAATAAAAAAGAGGGTGGGGATTTATGACAGACCTCTCCAGACAACAATCATTTTTACAGGTGGAATTTGCAGAGGTTCGTCTGCTCTGCTCCGAGACATAGCTCCAGAGTGTTGGGAGCTGCAGGGAAGGCACTCATTTTTAAAGGGAGGGCACTTCTTTTGCTTCTTTAATCTTCAACGTTTTATTGACAGTAGCCCTGTAGAAGAAAATTCCAGGAGGACAAGAGAAGTATGAAGTAAAAACAACAAAGACTCTCCAGACTACTGGCAGGACACTAGAGATGTGGCTCACAGACAGTACAGTGGTTGAATATAAAGTCTTCAACCTAACAGGTATAAAGTTTCTTCTTGTTTACACATTTGTTTCACTCAGAAATAAATAAGCGACATTGCATGCCCAATTATTAGTTCTTTAAGAGAAAAATCAGACTTCATTGTAGATGTCTTCTCCTAAATTGTTTCAAAAGTGTGGACTCCACCTAGCTAGTTCTGATGCGCTTTTTTTTCCCTCAAAAAAAAATCCCAGTGGTTTTGGTTCATAGGCTATAGTGTGGATCAGTTGCTGGTTTTCAAAATTTGAACAAAATTCTTTTAAACCATGTTGGAAACTAAAAAGTGAAGACCAATTTCCAATCTTTTTTGGTCATTTTTTAAATTATAAAAGCTGTAAAGCTGAAAGCATAGAAGAGAGTGTAACAGAACAGGGTTTTTATTCAATATACCAATAAATTATCACATACAGATTTAATAAAATCACATTTAAACTTATTTTTAATGCAGAAAGCTCCTAAGCATGAGTAGCACAAAATTGTGATTTCTTTTTTTAACAAAAAGAAAATGATAATAGAATTGACTGTCATCTTTTCAAATCATAGATAAAAATTTTAAAGTTTGTTTTAATTGATATCTTACCAAGTAGTAACAAAATATGGCAAATACCCCATCACTCCCCAAGGTTTCTACCCTACAAACACTGAGTCTGTATCTCACATCAGCTTCAATGGCAGCTATGCAAATTAACTTACATTTAGTGTTATGAAGTACAAAACACCACAGTACAAGACAAAACAAACAAAAAAAAAACCTGTAACAGCATCAAGAAATATTTCTGCTGGGCTGATTAAGTTCACACTTTTGGTCCAAATCTGAAAGTATATCCAGTATCTAGAGTGCATATAACTATATTTTTTCGTGGTTTTAGTTTAATTCCATTTGGACATTTGTTTTATGCTTATGTCTGACTTTTCTTGTTCATTGGCTTATTTTGCTCCCTGCTGTCTCTTTTCTTTACAGGCCAGTCTTTTTGGAGCAGGAGATCCTTGTCAGACCTTCTGGGACTGCAGCTTCATAAAGGTAGAAGATAAAGTCCAGAGTGTAGTTATCAGTGCTGTGCAAGAGTTGAGTACTGAAAAGGTGAGAGATGTAAATTTTTTTTCTTCTGTTTTTTTGCAGAATAGTATGTAACAAAGTATTTGTTTATTTAGGTTTTGTTGCAAAAAATTAATGATAAAACTGAATATTTTCATGTGACTTAGGTATCAAAATCCACAGCCTAGGAAAAGGAACTTCTTGTCTGTTGTATAGTTTACCATCACTGTGAATTATATATAATTTAATTAAAGTTCTCAATTCAAAGTATGAAATATTATATATATAGACAGATGTTATTATTGCTCTTATTATTTTGATAGATTTTGATAGATTTTGGCAGAAATCAGCCAAACATGGACTGCCATGCAATTTTCTTACCAAGAGCATAAGAGAATAGGAATTCCTTTAATAAAGTCCAATGAACAGCTGCTTGAAACCTTAGGTAACAATCAATTAAGAATTTATTTAATTGCAATATTATTATGGTATCAATACTATTCACTCCCTTGATATACTTGGTTAGTCAAAACTTTTTTTCCTGAATTTTGTTGCAGATTTATGTTTTCTACAGATGATGGTACTGGGAATTTACATGTATGCTATGTAACTATATGTATTCTAAAAAAAACTCCTGTCTGCATGTAGCAGTTTAAAAAAATAACAGCTTTCTATGCTCACATTTCCTTCAATTTTTGAAAAATCCTTTAATAATATGCTGTCCATTTTCAGTGTTTAAAGATGTCTTCTCTTATGATATACAGTAATAACAGTTACAGGAGAATTTGTTAAGCTCTTGTTAGCTTTAATTCCTCTGTTTGATAAATTATTTTGATTAGTGCAGTTTTTTTATGGCTTGTCTGTTTGTTTGTTTTTCTAGTTTCATTAAAATTATTCTGAACAGTAAATATGTGGCATATTTCATTGAACAAGTGAAAGGCTGGCAAAGTAAATTGAACATGGCAGATTCTGTCATTGCCATTTTGGAAGGAATTTCAACACGTGGTATCTTCATCAAAGTAATTATCTGCTTTGTTTTCCTTTCACACAAACTGGCAGTTGCTGGTGTCACAATTTGAATCAAGGATCTGCAGGTCATTCCTTCACATGTCTTAGATATCTTCTATTATTTACTCTATGTTATCTTTTTAACCTCCTGGAGTCACATAGAAATACAATACTGCTGAGATGCAGAAATCTTTTCTGCAAACTCCATACCATTTAGGAAAGTGATGGTTGAAATACAAGTTTATGGGCTGTTATTTATTGATGGTTAAAGGTAACTACAGCAATCAACATAAACACTTGAACTGACACAAAACATTGTGCCTTAATTGTTCATTCTGACCAAAAAAAAGTCGCTGAACCCTTGCATAGTAAAGATGATAATTTTGTGTAGTCAATATACCTGTAATTCAATACACAGATGCCAGGAAAAGTTCTCATCATGTACAATTCTGAAAAGCTAATACAGGATCATGTTCTATAGGGAGTTTCTGTGCCTGAAATTTCAAATATATTTCTAATTGTTTAAATCTTCAACTAGAAACATTGACAGCAACATGTCTTGCTATATGCCAAAAAAAGTATATTTTTTGTACAAGCTGAGAACCCTGTTAAGAGCAATAAAATAATTTGTGGTGTTTAACATGCATAAGTTCCTTCATGCTGCATATTGAAAAAGGCATTGAGCTTGCATGAGCAGAAATACTCTAAATCAATAATTCTGTTAAAATCCGACATTTTTGTCTTGGCAGAAGAGTTTTAATGGTATTATCAGTGATATTTGAAGTTCTCTCTGTTCATTTTACTTTTCATTCATATTCAGTCTAAACACTGTCAAAACAGGTGTTTGTGTCTTTAATTATTTTTCTTTATCCATCCAAGAAATAGAACTTAAAACAAGCTGATTAGGTGTATTCTTCCAGCTCTTTTTCCCATGGTTTTCTTGTCCCAGTTTAGTAAACCATATGAAGTAGAAAAAAAAATAAATTTGAGAGTTGAAATAGCTCCCTTTCTTTCTGCACAGGAGTTGCTGACTGACATAACAAATAAAGAAAATATGATGGGAGCTACAAGAAAGCCAAAGGTGTATGGAAGCTTTGGAGCTCTGCAGCACAGGTAAAATTTCCAGTATGATTACAAACTGTTCCAAAGTGTAGTTCTGCAACAATCAGGAAATGAGAGCTGTCAGACTGTTTCCTTTTTGTACAGGTGTAGATGATCTGATGATATTTTTGTCGTTTCTATTTGATATACTGGATTTGTACTGCTTTTTATACGACCAATTAAACTTGAGGCATTGGCTCATTATTTAGGCATGGCATGATGTCAAAATTGTCAAAGATCTTAAAATATGTCCTGTTTGGATCAAATTCACTTTCTGCCTATCCACGCTCTGGGAGCTGGGAGTCCTTCTTTCACACTTGCAACAGGAGGTAGTGAATTCCGTGCAACAAAGTCCTCCTTCCACACGCTTGAAGGAGTGCCTGAATTTCCCACTGGCATTCCCTGTTCCTGGCTGCAGAGGCAGCAGTGTTTAGAGTCACAGTCTGTCCCTCCTTGCAGAAAAATGTTGCAATGGGAAGTTAAAAATACCCCAAACACAAATCTGTTTCTTGAGATGTCACTTTTGTTCTGACAGATACCAAAGTAATAGCTGGAGGGCCTCAGTCAAACATAAATAAATATGTCTTCTTTTTCTTTTCAGGCAGGCATATAGTTGAGCATTTTGATCCTTAACACTTTTTATGTCAATGCTAACTTGTGTTTTCATGTTTTTAACTCTTCGTACATCAAAAATAATATGTACATCTTTTTAAAAAGTGGTTACTTTTCTCCCCCACCCTACTAATTCTTATCTACTTCTTCGTTTGTTGTTTTGATTGTTTTCTTTTTAAATTTATCTGCATGTAACTACCCAACTGAGTTAGAAATTTTGTTCTTCTCCCTTACTTGCAAAAGGCTGGACTCTTTGAAAGGTTGAAGTGGAGTTTCCCCCTGGCCAGCCATAATTTTTGGGGGACTTTTCTGGCACAATTCCATTCCCTTGGTTTCTTTGGTCTGAATTAATGAAAGATTATGTTCCCTATCATTTTCTGGAAAAGAAACATGAAAGATTGGCCACCCTCTCCGTTCCTTACAGCTGTGTTCATCATTATTACTTTAAATCAAAAGTGGATTGTATTGTTCTCTTCTAATGTTTGGTTTGATTTTTCCCTTATCTGGGAGGGAATTCTTGGCTTTAAGGTGATTAAAGGCATGTGTCATTAAAATCTCTGCCTCTTTTTCAGACACTCGCTTTGTGAAAAAGCTTTGCCTGAATACTTAGAAAGCAAGCACATACTTTTTCCTCTCTTCTATTTTGGTTTTTCAGCAGACTTGCTAGACATCCTTTAAAGATGAATACAGCCAAAACAGCTCTTTGTGTATTAATGTAGTTCATTTTCTCTGCAGAAAAGAAATTTTTCCAGCTAACCTTGTGAGCTGATAATATCATTGAACAGCACCTTTGCTTCTGAGCATTAATTTACTTTGAAAATAGGAACATTTTGCCTAAGGAAGGTAGCAAACATTTTTTCCCCCAGCTAAGACAAGTACAAGGTGTTCAGCAAGAAGAGATGAGAGGCATGTTACAAATTCCAGTCTGTCTTTGCTGGAAATTTGTCCACGTGGAAGTTGCATTTATTTGCATTTTTGGGTTGTAGGTTTGCAGGAACTAGAAATGGAAAAGTTCGATGAGATCACCAAATCTATTCTTCTTCTAGCACAGACTGAACAAATTTCAGGGATGCAATGCACAGAGATGATAAGTAAGGCTGAAAGATCTATGGTGTCTGGTAGGCTGTTGCTGACTGAGCTGCTGACCCTTGCACGAGGAATGTTTTTGTAGCTGTCCTTCTGTGTTCCTCCCTTGAACAATAATCTGCTAGGTTTTGTGGCACCAATTTGTATAAAAGCAGAGGCACTTTGATGTATTTCAGAAGCTTCATACTGTGTTATCTGCATGCCAGATGATACTCCTGGCCTCGGTTACTATCCAGCCACAGCCATCAATTCTCTGAGTGCTACAGTTTTTAGTGGGCCTCAGGCAAAACCTTTTCTTTTGAAGGGCTGTGAGTTGTAACAGAAGAACTGATGCTTTCTGAGATGATGAAGGCTTGAACATGGAGCCTTTTCAAACACGATGGCAGGCTCTCATAGATTCTTCACATAACTAGATCTCAGAGATTTGTTTCATCCACATATAAGGCAAGGAAACAAGTCTTCTGTTCTAGGTGTCAGGCATAGAGCATTCTGATAAGTAGACAGTGATCTTCAAATTCCATGGTCTTTGGAGAGATGTGTAGCTACAAAACGCATTTAGATCTTAATAGGCAAGTTGTAAAATAAGCATTAGCCATAAATAATAATATTTATTATGGCATTAGCCACAAATAATACCCATTTCAAGACTTCTCAGTTCTATATTGATCTATCTTTGTCCTTCAGACTCTTCTAACAACTGACAGGAGTGTAATTAACTCTATTCACTGATTTATCATTTTGGCCCAGCTTTTCCCATAAAAACCTCATGTGTAGAACTCATGCAACAGTCAGAGAGACATCCTGACTTTAACAGAGGCATGCATTAGTGTGACTGACACAAATCTAATGTTAATGGTTTCCTTACATATCTGGTATTTTTGGGTTCAAACAGCCCATCATCTTATCAAACTTTTTGGCAACGTTGCTGGTCTTAAATGTCAAGAGAATACAGAGGAATATATTAATGTTGCCTTTGGGATGCAGAGCAGAGAAAAGGAGTATGTTCTGTTCCATGAAAAATGTAGTGGTCAGATATGTCGAGTTATGTGAAATCTTTCATGGATTTTGCCCTCTTTGGGACATAGATTAAATAGACACTTTCAACTGCATGAAATGTTACTTTTAATTACATAAATTTGGAAAAAATAAAAAATAATAGTAAACCCAGAACATTTTTTTACCCAATACAGTGTAATTTACTAAAAATTTAATAAATTATTTATCTTCCTCTGGTACATAAAGGGTTTTTTAAAAGAAGTGTAGAGATTACTGTTTGGGAGCAATGAAAAAGAAAAGCAAGTACTAAAAGTCACAGAACTGGCCAAGACTGTGGTTGAGTGTTGCATTTCTCATGCTTCCTCTCTTCTGCTCTTTTTACTTTGTCTTCTGTTATAGTTTCAGATCCCCTCCTGTCTTATCCTTTAGCACACATCTCTCCAAACTTCCGGCACTCTCACACGTCCCCTATCAGCTGAACTGGCTTTCAGCTGGTTCTCAGCCTCATATTTGCCAACTGGCCAGCCAGCATCTGTGCTAACTGGGTAGTGGTAGGTCAGAGAGAACAGATCAGCAACTTCTGAGACAATAACTTATTGTTCTCAGAACAGTGCTGAATGCATAAGCATTCACATTGCGTAAAATCAATGTTGCTTGTGGTTCTGATGATTGATTGTCGCAGCAGGGAGGCCCTAGACTGAAAGGACAAATACATGCAGCTTGCCTCTTGGAGATGGTTTCTCCAAGATACAGCTACGTTTGAGTGCATAGAGACAGAAAAGACTGTGTTGTCTGTGCTTACTCTGGGGCTGTGAACACAAAAACTCCAGGCCTTCATTTTTGGAGCTCTAAGACCGTATGTCTGTGTTCAAGTCAAGTGGATATGTAAAACAAAACACTGCCTGGTATCTCATCTATATCCTACTGAAGGTACAGTGACATAGAAAATGGAGGGAAAAATCCACTCTCATTTCAAGTTTGTAAAAAGTGCTGACGTAAAGAAAATCCCTTGTGAAGATTAATGAGATGAACTTCCTTTCTTTTTAGTATAAAATGTACCGTTTATGTTGTGTGCATAACTCTATGCATGCTTGGGGTTTTTTGCTTCAAAAGGTGGAGTTTTGGTTGCTACACCTTGAGGAAACTGTACACAATCCAGGACATCTCTGCTCCATGGAGGCCATACCGGCCTATGAAGAGAGGAAGGGAGAACAGTGAGTTTTTGACCGTGTAGTCCAGGCTGAACTTTGTGCTTCACAAATCTGGCGGGTTTTAGACATAGAAATGGCATCTGGTAGGCTGAATGAGGGCTTGGCATCAGCCCTGAAGGATTGCCACAAGAAGCAGGTGTGAATACCTCCTTTTTTTTTAATTCAGAGAAAATAAAGAGAGTATGAAAACAGTCCCATAAAAAGATATGAGTTGCATATTAAATCACTTTAATGTGTAGTAAATAAACTGCTATTAGCACCAACTGAAAAAAGAAACATGGCTTTTTCTTCAATTTCTGCTACCTCACAGGCAGTTTTATCACATCTTAATTCCTGCAGTTTTGTGGAATTATTCTGAACTGAGACAAAAGCTAAAAGCAAAGATACTGCCATGATGGTGTGCTAAGAAGAGAGTACATACTCAGTATGTATACAAATATTACACCCATATATTTGTGTAACAAAGCCAAAATTACTGGGTTTATGTCAAACCAACCATTTTATGTCTATGTTTAGTTTCAGCCCCATTTCAGAAGGATACCTTGTGCCATTTGATTTTTGCTTTGCCCTTTTTTTTACCTCAAACTTCTCCTGAATGTTTTTGTCCCACTGTGAGTATTCATTCTCTTTGTGAAAACTTTCAGTAGTTTTGGTTTTGTTTTCCAACATAGAATATCTGCTGAAGGGAAATATGAAATAGGAAAGAGACTTTAAAGGGGTCATGAATATCTGACAGAAGTGTCTAAACTTTCCCTGTAATAGAAAAGGCATTATATCTTTCTATTGATATTTGCATATATTTTTATTTTTTCCTCCTTTGAATTACATGCAGTAGCTGAGATTGGGGTTTTCCCCCCTGTTAATATGAAACCTGAATAATTCCATAGTCACTTCGTATTACATAACTCTGTATAGTCATTTATATTGTATTTTGTAATCACCTCCTTATTGCTTTGTCTATTTTTAAAATGTCTCTGATCTTTCCTAAGGACTATTTTTAGTTTGCCAATAAATGTTCTTGTACAATTAGTACAATTTTTGCAAAGTCTGGTACATATCTCTATGGAGATTATAACCAAAGAATTTTCAATTCCATTTCATGTACATCTTCTTATCCATCCATTCCTCCTACCCTGCCTAGATGACCATCTGCAGCATTTGTGCTCACCTGGATTGTCGTTGTTTTGGAGATGGTTCAAATTTCTGTTTAAACCAGGATTTCTTCTGACATCTCAGGTCTAATATCAGAAAATTTGTACTTACAAGCCAGTTTTTACAGTGATTTAGTTCCTGATGTAGGCAGAACTAATGTCTAGTAGTAATAATGGTTGATGATACTGGAAGCCATCTGGTTTTAAAGGGTTACCTAAATCTTTTCAGGTCACTGAGCTAAATGGTCTTTATTACTGTGCTGCTTGGAGAACTTTCCTCAGGCGATCATGAAAAAAGATCATATCCATTTGCACCAAAGATGCTCATGCCAGAGATGTATCAGCAACCCTTCAAGCCCAGAAGGTGCATGTTTGAATCAGCTATATTTTGCATTCACAGTTTTTTCTGCCTTCAGTAATTCACAGTGTGTTTTGTTGTCCTTTCAGAGACATGTGCATCTCCAAAGCAAGTCACTCCTCTTCCTGTGGTGACTTTTTATAAGTGCATACAACTGAAATTGTGAATGTTTATTTAAACTAAAATGCTCACTCTATGTGTAACTTTTGTTCAGGTAAAACTAAGGTGGTTGCACATGCTGTTTGAAAGAATAAAATGTTTCACCGGATTGGGATTGAAATAGGAAAAATTCTTATTTTCCCTCTGACCTCCTGAGCCTCAGAAATAAAATGGGCTTTTAAGGTGGCATTAAGATAAGAAGAAACAAGGCTTGAGGAGTAAAATGAAACTCATTGTGGTTAAAGTAATCTCAGTTCCCATGCAAAGACTGCATTTTTTGTCTGGAGAGGCCTTGGCTTGACAAGTAACAATGTGTTCTGCTGTAATAGCTCTATTAAAATTATCTCCTATTACACTTGCACCTGTAGGAAAGCACTAATGCCTTGAGGTGAATCTAATCCTTTGGAATAGGTTGTAGTAGCTATTAGTCACAAGTGGCTGGGAATGAGGAGTGAGACCTGCTGATGGCAGCTGCAGCTTTGTGATGGGTGGCATTTCTACCACCTGAGCAGCCCCTACCTGGCATCATTCCTCCTTGATGGCTCTCAGGTCTCCAGCTCCAGAGCTTTTGCTCGGCTGTTACAGCTGTGCCATCGCTGGGATTATGTCCAGAAACACTGTTTTGCCAACATTTGTGATGCTCACTTTCAGTACTTTTATGAGTACTTGGAAAACACCCCTTGGCAAGTTATTACACCTTTGACTGACAGGTAATGACTGCTACAAATAACAGTGCCTGCTTCATCTGTTTCAGTGAATGAAAAGTTACATGTTTCTTAGAAATTCAGAGTTCTTTCATACCTCATATTATAAGGTTATCAAGACACAATATCTTCAAGCATGTATGTGCATGTAGATGTGCATACTTAAGAAATGGTATGATTTTAATGGCCATTACATTTATAATAACTCAAATATTTTTTGCATAACTTAATCTATATATATATTGTCTAGTCTGAAGGGGAGTATGGACAGATCTTTGCCAAGGCTAATCAGGAGTTCTCAGGATTTCATTTTTTTTGTTCATTTGTGAAAGTCCAAAACAGTATTTTTTTCCACACCACATACAATGAAACTTTTATTTTCTGGAAATGTTGGGCTCCAACATGGAATTTCTTATTAAAATAAGTGATTCAAAAAGATACACCCAGGCATCCTGGCTGGCTTAATGCTTACAACCCTCAGTCGTGGGGAGCAAATTATGGGGCTCAAGTCTTTGAAATAGGCAAAGCAACAACTACAGCTTCCTGTTTCCTGTCCCATGTGATCACTGATAGGGTATTTCTTCTTGCTAAAAAATGTTGATGTGGTTAGTTTTCTTTTCTAAAATAAGCACTTTACAAGTAGTACCAGACCATGATTTTACATGGACATGGAAGAGATATGTTTGTGGTTTAGGACATTAAATTATAATGAGAAAGTGGACTTGGAATAGATCATCCATGAAACATAAGAGTTATAAAAAACCACCTGAGGTAGCAGAAGTTCAT
Source organism: Daphoenositta chrysoptera (assembly GCA_013397915.1). Classification (NCBI taxonomy): domain Eukaryota; kingdom Metazoa; phylum Chordata; class Aves; order Passeriformes; genus Daphoenositta; species Daphoenositta chrysoptera. The sequence continues at coordinate 1,634,273 of VZRO01003847.1, read as the reverse complement.
TGCAATGCAAACAATCCCTTTTCCTATGTTAAGGTGTTATATTACTCTAACCCAGGCTCTCCACCTAGCAGAGAGTGGTGCTCCTGCAGGACCAGCTGGCACAGAAAAGACAGAGGCCATGGAAGATTTAGGCCGTGCCCTTGGCATGATGGTGTAAAGAACACGTGGATGACAAGGTGAGATGTTCTGCTAAGTAGTATGGAGATTGTTGTTCAGCTTCTTTTTCATGTGAATTGCATTGGAAACTGTTGCTTTCAAGAAAAAGATGTTAAATTTTTCATTTTTAATTTTAGCCTGTAGGGAATATCTATAAAGGTTTGGTCCAGACAGGAGCTTGGGAGTGCGTTGATGAATTCAATCATCTCTTGGTAGAAATACAGTCAGTGGTGGCAGTACAAATAAAGACTATCCACGATGCAATTAGGAGCAAGAAAAAGGAGTGAGTATGTTAGGAGTGCTTTTTTGTCCTTTGCAGGTTATAAATACTGAATAAGTAATATCTTCCTCTGAAGTTCCTCTGAAACTATTTGTAAATGAGGGAGTAGATGGTAACACAAAATCACCTGTGTCATGTACTATCCAAAAAAGACCCCTCCTTTTCAAAATGTAGCAATAAATGTGAGTACAGGCCTGGTCCTACCAGATTACAATTAAAGTTTTGCTATTGAAACCAGTTCAAGTCCCACCATGTGAGATCATGGCATCCTGTGGGTGAGAAGTGTGGAAGGATTCAGCTTTGCAAGAAGTCTCAGTGGCTCCAGGAATTTCCAGTGCTTTTGAGACATGCTTTGTTTTTCCACTGTCTTATGTTCTCCTTTCTCTGTTTTTGTTTTTTTTTTTTTCATTCAGTGTTGTCTCCTGGCCTTTTTAAACCTTCTGCATCCCAACTAGTCTCCTTTATTCTGTGTTTCAAAAGATGATTCTTCCTATAGACATGTTTCAGCCATATGCACTCTTTGTGGCTCCAACAGTCCAGTCATTTCCTTCTGAATTCACTGCCAGACAGATTACTAAAAGCTGATGCCTACCAGTGAAATACCTCCCGTTTGCTAAGGTCTAGTAAGTTTTCCTTTTTTGTAAGTAGTATCTTTCTTTTAACACTTCTTTGTGTTATTTTTCCTTTAACAGATTTTTATTTCTTGGTGAAAACATTACACTGAAGTCCAGACTTGGGATATTTATTGCTATAATCCCTGGAATTGCAGACATCAGGTCAGACAGAACTACATGAGAACCTCAGGTTCCCCAATCATACTTAAATATGACAAAATTAAAACTGGTCATTTATATATAGCAGTATATTTCTGAATGGGGAACAAAATAAATATTTGGGTTTTTTTATTAGTAAGAAAGAGCTCTGAGGAACAAATTTGCTGCTTTGTAGCTGGCCTGAACACAAAATTCAAGATCTCCTCTTTGCTAGTATGTAACTTAAGTAATGATTTTAAATGAGGGCATTGTTTAACAATAGAATTATTACTTCGTGTTACTTTAAAAATGAGATTTAATGAGGTTTTTCTAATTTGTGTCATTAAAATGTTGTTCTAAAAGTTTGAGCAGTTATATTTAGAAAAGAAACAGTAAAAGCTCTAAAGGCAACCAAGCCTTCATCCAAAAGCACTAAAGCTCTCCAAAAATAATCGAAGTGCTTTACAAAAGGATGGCATTTTTAGCCATGGGTGTGTTGTACTTGACTTCCAGAGCCTGTAGAGCTGCTGGCTGTGCCTCCAGTGAGCAGGGGCAAGTGACACCACTGCAGCCTGTGCCTGCTCTGGCCTTGGGCAGTACCTGCCTGTGCTTCTCAGATGCCCCTTTTGTGCTATGGAATGCTAACAATCACCAGTGCCTAATTAGCTCTTTGTGCTTTGAACTAGGGTCCTTGTCAGCTTTGATTGACACTCTTAATTGTGACTCTCTTGAGCTCTGTTTTTAAAAATGTTTGCACACATGAGACATTTGATTTAACTGACTTATTCTTACCATGCTTAAATACTAATTTGTGTGTTTGGATTATGGGGTTTGTTTTCTTCCCTGGAACCTGTGCCGTGGCTGTCCCTGACACTGAACTCTGCAGTGATGTTGGCTGCTGCAGGGTTTATTGCTGCTCGTCTGTTAGCCAGGAAGCTCATCACCTTGTCACCTCTCTGCAGGGAGCTGCTCCCTGAGCAGGTGGCGCTGCTTTGGGCTTCTGGGGTCAATCCATATCCATCACACTCTCCATACCAGCACAGCTGAATATTGTATAATAGGAGGGATTTATGTATATTGTCTCATCTGGTGTTTTAAAGACACTTTAAATCACATGCCCATACTTAATAATTTTTCAGACATGAATTTGGAAAAAAAGTGTCCCTTCTTCTTACCTTGGGATGTTTGTAATGTGTTAGTTTTGCATTAAATGATTGTATATCACCACTTCATACCTGGGATGACTGACAACATTGTGCTGCTGTGTAACACCCATGTAAATAACTGTCTTTTGGAGAAGAGAATAACAGAGTAGAAATTATTTTGGGAAAACAGATAGCATATTGTAACTGAATTAACATTTCTTTAGACTTTCCCCAGTAAATACAATGGACAACTGTTTGAAAAAAAAGGAGAGAAAAAGCACTTCTACATAATTTAATTATTATACTAGAAGGAATTCATATTCAGAAATGTTATCTTAAAAATGCAAACCCTAGAAGTTGTATGACTTCTTCCCTGTATGTATGTAGTTTTAATCATCTCTAGCTGTATTATTTTCACAAGACATTCCTAATATTCATTTTTATCAATGGATTAAGATCTTGGAGACCCCTTCAACCTTAAGCCATAAACTCAAATAGCAGACAGGGCCATTATGAAACAAAAAACAACTTTATTTTAATGGCTGCATAATTTTGAAATTATATTTAAATATCCTGAAGATTTCCTGACACATTCTTGCAATTTGCTAGAGATTACGAAATTAAACCATGCATATCTAAAGATAATTAATATTGCTTGCTTCACTAGAACAAGGATTCCTTGAGTCTAATGATTACTTTGTCCCAGAGGCACATTCTGAATTGAGAAAAGTAATTTATACCATTGTTTGCCACTTAAGTATTAATCATAGTAATAATAATAATATTAACAGTAGTGTTTGAAGCAGAATCTAGAATGTTCTTATTTGTTTACTTTTTAAATCTAATTTTTTCTTTTTAATGGAAATGGGAGAAATCAAATACCTCAGATAAAAAATGTTGGGCTTCTGCATAAAATGTACAGCAGTTCAGAGAGTTCTGAGAGTATTGCTCCAGTGTTGGGACCTTTAGAACTTTAAATATACCATTGGGGCACTAGGACCCAGCCTATGGAAACTGCTGCAATACAGGGTTATCAGGGCTTTCAGTGCATATGTTGTGAAGGAAGGGACTTCTGGTCTTGTCATGCTATGGCAAATAAAGTCCTTGTAGTCTGGACAATCCACACACCACGCTGCTTTTAAGATGCATATCCTGCTCTGTAACACCCTTACAGACAGCAAAACAACAAAACAAGTTTTTTGAAAAAAAAAAAAAAAAAGCTTGCCTCAATCTAACCAAAATCTCATTAAGCACTGTATATTCCTAAATTTCCTGGTTTCATTATCAACTCTTTAACTTCTTTGCCTGGATGTACCATTTCTAAAATGTGGAGGCTCATTTTCAGTGCAGATAATTGGCATCTTTATTACCTCCGATTTTTTTTTTTTTTACTGATTATGAACTGTCCTGAATTTGAAAATTACTTTTTATTTTTTTATTCTTTGCAATGTATTTAGTGCATTTGATTCACACTTA
>VZRO01003847.1:1519228-1630307 GCA_013397915.1 Daphoenositta chrysoptera | reverse complement strand
GGGGGGGGGGGGGGGGGGCTGGGGGGGGGGAATTGGTAATACTAATAGGCTGTATTCATATTAAATTCCTAGGTCTGGCTGCAGAATATGTTTTCAAATTTTACCCAGCTGGTAGCCAGTTAGGTAAATTGGAACCAAATTTACCATTGGGAATCAAATGGTGGAATACTGAAAATTAAATAGATATACAGATTTATATATTTCACCATTTCGTTTTTTTAGTCAACCTCTAGCACTGACAGAAAGCCACTGAAAGACAAGTGAATAAAAACATCTTGTTTTACTCTGTGTGTAAAATGATTGTTTTCTTCATAAACATTACTACTTAATTTTATTTTGTGTGCTAACATGACTAGTTAAAATGTTTTTGTAGGGCTTTTATGACTGGGCACTTCATGCTATCAAGTGTTTTCATAATTGCTGGGTCCCTGAAACAAGGAGGCAAGAACAGACCTGAGGATTGGGTAAAATCTGTTTCTGGTGTTTTGCCTTGGAGTAAAAACAGAATCCTAAAAAACCCCCTGATTTAATGCTTTTGTGATATATTGTTTACCTTCCTTTTCCATGTGCTTTTGTGAGTCTTAAGAGACTTCAATTTGCATAAAATAGTGACAGATGATATCCCAATTTTCACAGGCCTGATCAGTGACCTGTTTCCAGCTCTGGATGTTCTGAGGATGAGGAACCTACAGTTTGAGCAGATGGTTAAGCAATCTACCCTGGAGCTGTACTTGCAGTCAGAAGAGAACTTTATTCTCAAAGTAAAAGAATTCATTGTCTTTAATTACTCTCCTTAAGATTTTTGATCAAAATAATTGCCAATGGGTTGGTTATATTAGAATTGAAGATTATTTTTGAATATGTTAGAGTATTGATAAAGTGTCTCTCAATGACTCAGTATTTCAAAGGCGTTTCATTCATGGCAGTAATGCTCCCCAGTATGATAAAAATGCCCATAAGGAAACATGTATCCTGTTCAGGAAAGCTGTGTACAGTGACAATTCAGAGTGACAAAAATGTTTGTTTGTGCACAGTAGAAAGAATTTGTACTTGGTAGCAAATTCATTGTTGGTCAGATATTTATAGTGAGGTAAGAGGAGAAGGGGAACAAAAACATATAAATAAGGTGTGGATTTGGAATGTGCATGGCCACCTGCGACTTTAGTGTGCTCTGGCTTTTATGCATAATGTAACGCATGTTGTGCTGTACACATTAAAAACATGCATGTACATATATGCATGCATGTACGCTCACAGGAATTAGTTGCCCATAACCTAAATTTAAGCACTATTTTAGTGTAATTACAGACAGGGTAAAAAAGTGAAACATAGAAACACTGGTTAGTATACAGACCAAACAAAAAGTGCATATATCTCCACCTTTCTTCAAGGAACATCCACATCTGCTCTATGTGACAGCACACTCCTTACCTCTTTAGGGTATGTTGGTTGAGTGTGACTGATCAGAAGATTTATAAAGGATTTTGTGTGCTTGTCTATCTTGTTCCATTATCCTGATAGAAGGGTGAAAGACAATAAGGTATAATACCTTGGGGTATTATGAACTTTACAATCAGCCTTCTACGGAGTATATTGTTTCCTGCTAACTGGGTAAATCAGAAGAAAAGCACTGAGGATCATGAACTTGTTCCTGTTATACTTTGGAAAATTAGAGTGAATACTCTTTACTAAAACAGAAATCCACAAGCAGCCAAGCTATTTCCATACTGTGACCAATACAACTATTTCTTTGGAAGCAATGTATTACTTTAGGAGACTGAGTTCATATTTTTCTGAATTATAGCTGTACAACTGATTGTGGAATTCACTCTGCTAAAGCAATGGCAAAATTGTGATAACTGTTCTGTATCCTTGGGTTTTCACAGTCCTGCTGGACTGTGTGGCTGTCTGGCAGAATAGGATTTGTTCTCACTTGCTGAGGTAACTGTTATCATTCCTTTGCACTAATTCTCTTATCATTTTCTGGGAGACAGTGCTGCTTGATGCAACACCAGCTTCGCTGAGGCAAATCTGCCAAGAAGGTGCAAGCTTATTTTTTCCTATTAAAGGGAATAAGAATGTAGAGGGAGGGGAAATTTCTTGTGAATAATTGTGTCTCTGTGATAAGAACTACAACAGGAGAGGAAAGGTGCTCACTGTATGTCCCTTCTGCGTGGTAAAATGTTCAGGAGGAGGAACAACCAGCAGTGTGTCACTCTGTGTTTGTTGTTGGAATTGCAGGGAATGGAAAGGGTACCTGCCTGTCTGTGTAGCAGTGTTTTCCATTTGTGTTTTCCATCTCACATTGTAAAGAGACTGCCGTGGTTCTTGCATAAAACATTCTTCGTGTTGCCTTTGCCTGAGGCTGCAGGGTAATAGCACGCTGCCGGGGCCACTCGGTCAGCCCCATGATGTGCAGTGGAAAGCTCAAATGTTGCAAGCAAATCCTGCATTTTGTGTGTTGTTCGCATGTCCCAAAGGAAGAAGAAAGGAAGTTAATGTGTTCTGCATAATGTGTTCATGTCCCAAAGGAAGAAGAAAGGAAGTTAATCACGGCATGAAGTAATGATCATTCAGTTTGACAGATAGACTAAGTAATACTTTGTTCTGGAAGGAGAAGCAGGATGTTTTAATTAGGCTTCTAGACAGACATCATGGAATTTATTGCCAAAACACTAGACAAATAATTCTAATACATAATGCTTGCCTATTTCTGCTACTAAATGTTGGCAGCTGCATAGATTTTCTTCTCCATTTAACACTTTCTATTAGAATTGACTGCAGAATATGGCTATTTCAGACTGGGAGTCTCCTTTCCTGTCTTTAGGCTTAATGGAAATTTGGGACTAAACTAGCACAGAGGCAAGGGTGAATCAATGTAAACTGTTGACTGAGTGTGGGGATTCACAGTCAGAGAACCAGCACAGGAAAAATTCAATAATTCCTACTATTTGAAAATGTCACTAGCACGCACCCTGTTCCTTCTCTTCAGGTCCTGAAAGTTCTTCATCACATGTATGTGAACACAAAAGAAATGCCCATTTGGAATGAACCTAATGCAGAAATTCTGACAGCTGATGAACTGTGTAGTTTCATACACCAGGAAACCAGAGAGTGGAAAGATGGCAAAGAACATATGTGTTCTTGCTAGGATGTCATTCGCCATCCAAAATGGTCAGTACCAGAATTCAGAGAACGTGTAAGAGATAGAATTCTTGCATTTTTCTGAGTTTTGATGCAATGAAATGTGTGTGCAGAGCACTGGTGGTTCTGGAAAGGCTTGAGGGCAGGGCAGGATGCTGGTAGACAGAAAGCATCAGCCTGAACAATGCTGATCCAGCTGCTTTAAAAGGCCAGTTATGTTCTTCCCAGACCCATGGTACCTCCTTCATCTCAACCATATCATTAAGACTTATGACAGACTCTCCTGTAATTAAAACAGCGATGCCTTGAGAAAATAGGTCATTATTACCTAAAATGCAGTAATTTTGCTGTATTGAGTGTTCACTGAATATTTTTTGTTATTTTAAATAACCACCTAATAAACAAGCAAAGAAAGCAAACATGGGTTTGATACAACAAAAGCTTTTTCTTTCAGTGATGTGTCATCTTGTGAAGTTTTAATTGCATTGCAGGGTTGTTGTTTAAGCACTTAAGCGATAAGACTCTCTTGAAATAGGATTTGCAGGTCTCCTGTCATCTTTTCTGAGAACACAAGCCAATATAATTCATGAGGGGCCAAAAAGGTTTGTTTTAAATAGGGATATAGATCCTTTGTAGACTGAGTCCCTCAACACTCTTTACAACGTGAGCCATTGAGACACAATTACAGTGGCTTCCCCTCTACCTGTTTTCCCATTTTCTTCTTCCTCTGTTTTTCTGGAGACAGTTTGGCAGAGTGTATTTTTTTTTTTCTTTTATTCTTATAATTTCTTTGGTTTTCACTATTGCTAAGTGGTATTTTAGTAAGTAATTAACACTTTGTCTTGCCTATTTGGCACAACAAAAAGACTTTAAGTAGCCTACGAATACTGTAATGCTGATTGTGCCTCCTAGAGTGTGAGCTGATGTAATTCGAGATACCAATCATAAGATTATTGAAACTGGTATTTTGAAAATCTCTCAGTAAAATAGATTTAAGATTTCATTATTGAATTCCTTGCATCACTATACTATGGAAGGCAGGTGTAGGAAATATAAATCAGTCAGTTTAAGCACAGTAGGATACAGACTCCTCCTTTCCTTCTTATTAATTATACAGCTAAACCAATTTTGTGGTCTCTGAAATGCTGTAATATAATGAAATCCAAATCTAAGATCTGAATGTAACCTTTTGAAAGTGATTGGAGTTTTATGCTCTTCTATCTTAGAAACTTAAACCCTTGTAACCCTCTGGTTACTCAGCAAGGTGCCTGTCAGGGTGGGCCACGTAACCTAACTTTATCTGAGGAAAAGAGAGTGGCTTTTTCAAGAGACATTTTGGAGCACTTAAGTTTAGGTCCTACTCTGAATAATTTTCTGATTACTTCCATTGACCTTGAGAGAGATTTCCTTCCTCTGCTTTTATCTGCTTTCAGGATAACTCACATTGGTGAAACAGGCTAGTCATCTTTGAAATTAATCAATCTAAAAAACTCATACAAGTTCAAGTAAAACCTTGTGAATTTGTCATGCTCTGTGTTTCTGGTAAAAAACTCTAGGCATGTTCAAACACAGTTTGTTTAGCATTGTTCAAGAAATAGTGTATGCATAGTGTTGCAGATAATCCTCCGTGGCACTGTAATAAACACGACTGCCCTCATCGTGTTCCTGTTACACAGAGTATCTTGGCTTTCTTCTGCTGAAAAGTTTACTGATGATTTCTAGGTTCTGAACCTTACAAGCAATGAATGCTTGTCTATAACTCTGTCAATGTGGCTGCTGTTTGAGGTAGACGTTTAAGAGCTGCTGCCCCAGGTACAACATTCAGAGCTGGTATTCTTCACCTGAACCCCCAGAACCTGGAGTGGAACCTGTGAGTATCTGATGATATCAGTTGGCGTTTTTAACATCCAGCTTGAACATTTATTGGAACAAACTCCATTATTTATATTAAGTCTTCCTTCTAATTTTTGTTCTTCTTATGTATTATTTATTTGGTAGCCACATATATTCTCAAATAGGCATTGCAGAGAATTTTGCCATCAGTTAAGTGGGTTTTTTTTCCTCTCTTGCATGTACTGCTTAATCAGAGCAGAAGTGTGGAGAGCTGACCCTAGCTGACTGCCAGGTGCCCACCAAGCCATTATTACTCTCCCTCCTCAGCTGGACAGCAGAGAGAAAAATATGATAAAAGACTCCTGGGTCAAGATAAGGACAGGGAAATCAAATACTCAGCACACTGTCACAGGCACAACAGACTCAACTTGGGAAAATTAATTTTATTTATTATCAATCAAATCAGAGTAGGGTAGTGGGAAAAAAACCCCAAATCTTAAAGATACCTTCCTTCCACTCCTCCCTCCTTCCCGCTTCAATTTCACTCCCAATTTTCTCCACCTCTTCCCCCCATTAGCACAGGGGATGGGAAATGGGGTTGCAGACAGCTCATCACTGTCTCAGCTCCTCCTTCCCTCTCAGAGGAAGTACTCCTCACACTCCTCCCCTCCCTGCTCCATCACAGGGTCCCTCCCATGGCAGACAGGCCTCCATGAATTTCTCCAACTTGAGTCCTCCCCTCAGGCTGCAGTTCCTCATAAACTGCTCCCGTGTGGGTCCCCCATGGGGTTACAAGCCTTGCCAGCAAACCTGCTCCAGCATGGGCTCCTCTCCACACAGGTTCACAGGTCCTCCCAGGAGCCCGCCCTAGCACAGCCTTCCCACGGGATTTCAGCCCTCTTTGGGCATCTACCTACTTTTGTGTGGGGTACCTTTTTCCATAATAAGAGAAACTCAGGCTCCAAGTCCATTTAAATCATTGAAAATAATGCCCACAACAACTGTACAGCACAAATTGAAGCCTTAACATTTTCCTATGGCCACATTTATGCACAGATAATTTTTTTGCCAGCTAAATTAGCTTCACTCAAAGTGTATGAGATCTAGAGGAATCAAATCACTTCATCACCTTTCCGCTCTGCTCTTGAACAACTTACTAAGTTAGAGTTATATTTGTGGATGACAAATTGTGGAAGTTATGATAATATGATATACACCTGTCAGTGGAGGAATAAAAAGCATGAGCTGATGGTTGTAATTGCCTCCATTTGAAGGTTTGGTTATTTTTGCACTTTTTTTCAGTGTGTTCTGCATAGGATATTCTCAGGGTGTTTTGATTGCATTAACCTGTGTAGTACAACTTTTTAATGCTTAGATGAGTAGGAGTTTTCCTGGGAAATTAGAAGTCTATGGACATAGAAACATGGAGCCGATGATCAAAAGATACGATCCATTATCAAATCTCCTGTTGTCTTTGAGGGTTAATATTTGACAGGAAAATACAGAGCTTGGAAAAGAAAGATTTATCAGGCAATGAAGCTTTTAGATGCTCACAGTAATAAAGGTATTTATTCCCAACTGTTTTTCCAAATGGTTTTAGGTGTGGTGAAAGCCAGGCCAAAAATTAAATTGAAATAATTGAGAAATTAAACAAACTACATCTTGCACCAGTCTTTCACTCTCTAACAGTTATAGAGACTGGTGTTCTCTAAAGACTGAGGTGGAACAAATGCATTTCAGCTACAACCAGATTTCAAAAGCTTCCTATTAAAAGAAGCTGAATAAAATTTTTCAAGTAGAAATAGTGTGTAAAAAGTAATCCAGTAAAACAATTTCTTGTAGTAACTGTTTGAGAATGAAAGAATGGTGTATCCTGTTTCATCACATTTTAGAATTTAGTCCTAGCCAGAGACAGACAGAAATGACAGTTTGCTTTTAAAAGTAAACTGTGATGTGCAAGTGTTTGATGGGTTTTTTCCTTTTCAATTTTAGTCAATCTTTGTTCACACATTTTAGATTGTACATCTCCAGTACTTTATTGATTTACTTGTAATAGAAGGCAAAGCAGTCTTGCCTGTTGGAAATGCTGGATTAGGAAAAACAGTGTTTATAGGCAATAGGCTTGGTGCTGTCTCTGACTAGACAAAACTACCTCCTGACCAACAATTCATTCAGCTACCACACAACATCAGCAGTGCTCCAGAGTAAGTTCCATATGGATGTGAGAAACTTATCTTCCCTCAACAGCAATGATAAAAAATATTCCTCAGTTATTGCAGTTTTATAACAACCATCAGCTACTGCCCTTGTCTTGGCCCTGGCAAAGTTCATTGCTTTGCAAACTGGAAAACTTTAAAAAGTTGTGTCAGGCAAGGGGAAAGGAGGAGGATGAAACTGCTAGGTGCAAACTGGAACTGACACTGTGCTCCCCCAAGTTACTCTCTGATTGCGGATGAGAAAATTTATCTTCACCTCTGTTCACAAGAACCTTGAGCCAGCTTTGGCTGGCCTGGGTGTCTCTGCGTGGTGCCTGTAGGTGTTCAGGAAAGGACAGTCAGAAGTTGAGTTCACTTTTGCTAGGTACCCTACAACACCCAAGGAGGGTCAGTCCCTGTCTGGTGGAGTTTGGAGTCTCCATAGATGAGACGGATGCAGATCGAAGGAAATGTTAATATAACACACAAGTGGAGAGGGCTGTATGTTGGCCAAAAATGTTACACTGGTGGTAGATTTTGGAACAAGAGATGTCAGACAGTCAAAGCAAAATAGGCTCATAAAAGCTATCTGTTTTGCTCTTCATGACGAACACAATCAAGGGAGAGCCCAGCTGTCACTCGATATGCCCTCTTTGCCATCTCTCTTTTTAACCTTCCCATAACTTGAACAGGAAACAACTATACAGAAAAAATTATGTGCCCTCTTTGCTGTACAGCTTTTCATGCCATGAAAAGCACTAGAGAAGTAAGTTAAGTTATTTAAACTTTCTACAATTTTAGAAGACTTTAGATAAAATCTTTATAAGCATTTAAGTGTGTTTGATGTGTAATTTAACTGCTTTTGCAATGAGGTGTCTTAATTTTCCAGCCAATCTACATTGCTGCTAAAGGATTACATTTTCACCAGGTTTAAAAAAAATAGGTATAAATCCACAAATCTTGATTGAATAAGTTTTTACCATGCTTTTCTTTCATGTCTTGTATTAATTTCTTCTGTATTCACATCAGATAAGGAAAGACCATTTTGTCTTTTTTATACCTTGGTTTATTCTTTGAAGTGTTTCCAAATTCACATTAACATGGAATCCTGCAGTAACAGAACTTAATCGCCTTTTTGCCCCTCAAAATGAATGGAAAGATTAGGAGAAAAGAAATCTGCTGTGCGTCAGAGTGAGATCACGAGCTGTTGTAAACTGTCATAGCTCCTTTAATGGGGAATCAGCCTTAAAAGGCTTTCAGAAATTCCTCTGGTCAGGGAGGGCTTTTTCAGCTAATAACAGCCCTTCCAGGAGTGACCATGGCCATGTCTCTAGAGTACAAAAGCATAACACTTTCCATTGCGAAGAGAAGCTGACGAAAGGAGCTCCTAGGCAGCAAAGATTGTGTGTTCTTCTTGCAGGAAACTTTTTAAATAAACCAAAGTGGTGAAGTCAACATCACAGGGGCTTGTTCTCCAAGCGTATCACACCCACCAACAGTCTTGTGGCGTAAAGTCTGAGAGTTTATGAACCTTCTAACTGCTCCTTCTAAGAAAAATTAAGACATGAACAAAGAAGTGTATTGTGTAATTGTCTGTGAATCTTCCTTTTGTCTACTGCTGTTTAGCCAAGTTCCTCTTGTGAAATGTTCTGCTACCACGTCCCTCCACTAATCAAAGCAGGTGAAGAACCACATGACAATCCAGAAACAAATATATTGTATTCCCTTTCCATTGTGTTTACAACGTTGTCTCGGTGAACTGTGACAGAATGATTTTGTGCTGTCATGAATAGATCAAAATGATGGCCTCTTATGTTGTTTTTGGTTTTGTGTGTACCAATATTTCTTCCTGGAAAATGCATTCAAGTGATATACTGAAATGCCTTCCTGTGTCTGAAGCTATCACTCCAAGCAATTATTTGGAACAAACTGTGGATTGTTTTCATAATGGAAAGAGTCATTCACAGCAATTGCACAAATGAGCAATTTAAATCAAGTCTTAGTTCATAAAAAAGACCTTAAGAGATAAACATGTTAAAGTACAGTGATTCACTACTGTTTATTGCTATGTTCTTTCCATAGTTCAGAGGTTAAAAGATTTTTCTTACAGATCATACCACTTTTAATCTGCAGTATTTTCTGTCAGTTCTCATCTTATCTGTAGCCACATAACTTTTTTTGAGGTATCTGCTAGAGTGGGTGAGATTAGCATGTAGTGTAGGGTTTTATTTAGCATTTTCCCCAAGGCATATGACTCACACGCTCTGCCTCTAGAACAGCAGAAAATTTTGAAATGTTGCTTGTTGGAGGCATGTTCTGATGCAAGCTAATATTGGTACATTAAGTCTGGGGTCCTCAATAATACTGAAGTCTGGAATACTGCCACAGAGAACAAAAATCTGCAAGTGTTTGTAGATGATAATTGTGGATATTATTTAAAATTTAGATAAGGTTAAGGATCAAGAGGGAGGATTCCTAATTTGGAGTTTAAAATTACGGGTACACACTGAGCTAAAGAAACAAAATTGTCTTTTATGTAATTAAGAGACTTTAGGACCTTCATATGCACGTAGTTTCTGCAAAAAGTTTTTTCCTTTCTGTGGTAGGAAAGCAGGGCAAATGCAGTCAAAGCTTTTTTCCCCAAAATTTATGATCATCCAGTTGCAAATAGATTGAGGTTCTCCATTTCTGTCCTGTCCTCCAGCACACCTTCACTCTTTATTTGCTTGTTTTACTTCTCCAGTCAGTAACCATCCTTTCAGCTGGCTGTGACTAGACAGAAATGGCCTTGGAAGCATTTGTTACCTTTGTTGAGTTGGCCAGTCAAAATCCCTGTTGAGGTTTGCAGATGATTCATTTCAGTGAAAAATCTAAGATGACAATACTTCCATAGTCCTACTGGAAACTGCTTGCAATGATGTATTTGTTTATTCTGCTTTGCCCAAGGAATTAATAAGTCTGCTGAGTGTCAGGACCGTGGCAGTGCTGTGACATCCAGCATTCAGCTGTCCCTGTGTAAGTGCAATCTCAATTTCCTACAAGGTCTCATGAACATGTTGCCCACTTTTTAAAGAAGCAAGACAAGTTCAAAACCATATACTTACATTTCACTTTTTTTTTTTTTTTTTTTGCCCTACCCCAAAGTTTTTTAACACACAGAAAAAAAAAAAAAAAAAAAAACTGTGGTGTGCATTTTTTCCTATTCTACTTATTATACATGGAACTGATAACCCTTTTATTTTTTCTTTCATACAGGCATTTCTCATTGACAAATATTAAAGTCTTCTTAAATTGTGGCTTTCATTATCTCAAAATCAATAGCAGGTGTATCCCAAACTCTTTACACTATTGACTGGACAAAAAAAAATCTGTGTTAGATGTACAAAAATTTTGAGAAAACTTTTACCTCTTGCAAACAGTGTTGAGTCTGCGTTAAATTCTCTATTGTGCTGTAAGATTTTTAACCACTGTATGCCTTAAATGTTTCATAACCCCCTTTCTTTAAATTCCAGCTCTGAGACAGAATTCAGGCTTCTTGTTGAAGATGAGAGCTCCAGTCACTGTGACATACTGAAGTTTTCCTTGAAGTCCGGCCATGATTGTGTTTTTATTTTTTGCAAAATAACTTCTGTGATAATATGAAAAACAAAAATATATGACTTAGGAAGGAAAAATGTCAGTTTTCCAGTCCTGCTTTAATAAATTCCTAGTGATTTCTGCAGGTTCTTGTTTCCACACACAGGATAGAAAGAGCTCAATTAGCAATCAGACTTCCATGGATGATGAATCCTTGCTTATGTATCTGTGGAATATTTCACTGTGGCAAAAGTTGAGGATCACATCATACCAGAGTTCAGCATTATAATGATGTTTAATAAAAGTTATTTTCTTCTGTGTTTTCAACATGATTTAGCAGCTTTCTGTAGTTATTTTTTCATTTACATATCTTAGGGAAGCAGTGCAGTTGGATAAGAATTGTATAAACTCACAGTTTGTGTCTCAATATTTTACAGTTCTGATGAATTCATAAGGTCCTTTGAGTTGATTTGTTCAATGTTGCAGTAAATTTGTACCTAATGGTCTGCATTGAGCATCATGTAAGCACCTTATTTGGGGGAATAGGCTGAAATTTAATACAATCACCTTAATATTCCTTAGTCTGGGAGATGATATTGCATTAGATTCCTGATTAAATGTCCTGATTAAATTATCTATCATTCATATTTTTGCACTTTACGTATTTTGGTAAAGTTCTTATTTAATCCTTCCCAGGAGAAGGAGAAAATAATCTACTCACTGATTAATTTTCTGAGTGTCAGGATACCTGGGGAGTTCACATTCAAAGCATCTCAGTTTCAAAGGATGCAGATGGATATGCTGTGATATTTTCAAAAGCTGTGAAGTAGTCAATCAACTAAATCAACAAGATTCTGGAATTCAGAATCCCAGGGTGATGTGTTCTCAAAGACTGTCTGTGAGTTTCTCTGATTAATAAGGACGTCAATAGTTAAAAAAAACCCAACCTTGTAGTTGGTGAAATACTTCATAAATTTTAGCCAGCATGATTTTGAATTCTTGATTTTGTTTAGTTTCAGTGTTGCTTCGTATTGTAATCATTTTTATGCCTTTGTGTTACATTTCAGGGCTGTTTGGAAAAAAGCTGGAGAAAGAACCTGGTCATACCTATGGTCCAGTAAAAGAATGAGAAACTTAACTATTTTACTGGTGGTTTGAACATGCCTGAAGTGGACAGATATGGAATGGATCAGCCTCATGCCCTGGTTCAGCACTATATCGATTATGGACATGGGTGAGCATTTACTTGATGTTATATATTTTGTGTTGTAGTCCATGAGGGCAACCCTAAACCACAGAAAAAAACAGAAAGCTTCAAAAATAATTGATTAAAGAGAAAATATATGCTCCTAGCGGGTTATAAACTGGTTTAGAAAAGAGAAGCAGAAAGTGAAGGGACTATGGAGAGTCTGGGAAGGAAAGTATCCTTCAGCTGCTTTTAATGGAGCTGCTGGGTGTTGGCCCCACTGATAGTCCCCATGGACTACTGAGAGAAGGGATGGCTGAGATACAGAAACTGATTCCCTGAATTGCAGCCTCCCAGGTGTTGAGCCTCCAACACTCTTTAAGTTTTCTTCACCAGTAAAGACAACAGAAAATCCTTAGAAACTTCGGGATACTGGTTCAAATGAAGAGTCTGTCTCTGCCATGAGAATAAAAACACAGAAGACAGCCACTGAAGGATAATTCAGTTGATTTTGGCAATTAAGGTAATTACAGAATCACAGAATCTCAGAACTGTTAGGTTTGGGAGGGACCTCTGGAGGTCCTCTAGTCCAACCCCCTGCCAAGGCAAGGGTCACCTGAAGCAGGTGGCAACAAGAATTCCCTTCTTACTTTCCAAACGACAATTTAATTTTTTGGCAGTTAAAATATATTGGCATACTTTCACCGGAACCTGTGTAAATACAAAGGTTTCAGTCCAAAATCAATGGATTAGTGTTTTAGTTCATTCTGTTACAGGAAGACCAATATTCTGTGTAAATACTTGGTTGTTATCACAAATGCGCATTAGATTCTTGTCCATATGAGAGCATCTCATCTTATGTGACGTGAAGAAAAGATGTGACTTACAAAGAAAATGTTGTGAATGATCTGTACTGTTCTTGCATCTTTTAAGGCAGATGAATTGTATACATTTTTTCACTAGGTCATTCTTCATCCCATGAAGGAATGACACCAGGCATCATCTAGATATCTTGTTAAGGAAAAAGATGTGAAGAGAAAAAAAAAAAAGGAAGTGACTACTCAAATCTGAAATATCTCTGGCTTGGAGAATTCAGTCAGGTCTAAGTCAGTGACATGCAAAGCTAACGTCTCAATGCTCTCCTGTTTTCTTCCCAAAATATCCTTTTTGAGACAAGAAACCTTTTATTCTTTCACAAAGATTTCAGAGTTCAGATCTCAAAATCTTTAGTGCTTAAAAGGGTTAATGCTTCTTTCTTTTGAATGGTTTTGAATTCTTTTAAAACAAAGGCTACCCAAAAATTAAAACTTTCCATTTTTACAAAACAGATCAAATCAAGAAAAATTCTGACCACGCAATACAGGAATTTAATACAACTACTTAAGAATTCTAAAAAAGAGTAAAATTCATTGCAAACACATGGAAAGAAAGAGAATGCATTACTCTATGAAGTTCTGGGAAGGAATGGTTTGTTGATTTGAGCAGGGAAAGGTTGCATTATTCATGAGTTTTCATTTTATAGTATTTCTTCGAAAGACCTGCTTGCCCTAGTTCAGATGTACACTGATGTCTAAAGAAACAAGATTCTCTTCACATTTGTACAGAAAGAACACAAATTGCCAGCAACTCAGAGCCTTTTTTTTAAATTTAATTTCACTTTTTAACTGGCCTCCTTTTAATTCACCAGGAGCTGTGTCCTCTGGAGAGCTAGAAAGACTGTTGGATAATGCAGCAAGTACAGGAGCATGCCCCATCACACTCTGTGATGATCTTCATTGGTTTTTTTCTTATTGAGATCAGCTAGTTTTGTTCTTATCTGTGATGAGTGATGATTGTGTGCATTCTCAAACTGATTTGTACTTCTTTTGACCACGCTTTACTCATCCAAGTGTGTTTGGAGACAGTTTCATTACAAAATAACCTTTATCATCAGAAGCTTTTGTGAAAATGTAGTATCTTAATTGCAACAGAAACTTGGAACAAAATATTATGTGGTAGAAAATGTGAGATTATTATTAGTTTTAAAATGTCAATCCTAATTTGATACTTCCATGGATATTTGTATCCCAGGTTTCCTGTAGGACAGAACTGTTGATTCTTCAACTAAGGTTAAGCCTGGAAATGTACAGTGCTTCAGTGTTTTGTCACTAATATTAAACAAGCTACATCTTCTTCCTCAATTATGATAGGCAGAAGGTAACTAATAAAGAAATTCATAATTTTCAGTATGTTGCCTACATGAATCCAGCTGCTGGCTGCTTCATTATCAAGCCTAAGCTCCAGGTAGGGTTTGAAGTGTCGTATTATAGCAATCCTGTATTTAACATATTAAATAATTACTATTTTGCTTTCCACTACAATAGGTAGGAGATGAAAGGAAATAGGAGAAAACATAGTGTTTGAGATTTAGTACAGGTTGAAAATCTTGCTGTTCTTATAGCTAAACAGAAAAAGCCACACTAGATTTATTATGACATTGAGAGTCCCCTGAATTGCAGTCTCATGTGGTCTTTCACCTGTCAGATGTGCCCTTGGGGCTCATAACCAGACATGCAACTGCTGTGGAACTGCATCAAGGATGAGGCTAGAAATGAAGTATTTTCTGTGACACACAAGTAGCTGTATGCTCACCAGGCTGTATTGTCATTGAACATTTCATTGACTTTTATCTGCTGTCAGATGCTGGAGAATCTTCATCTCTTTTTCCCTTTTTATTTCCAGAGAAATTTTACAGTATTCTTCAGATTCCCTGATTACCATCTATAGAAAGATAGTTTGCTTCCACTTCCAGCAACAAGCTTGTACTCCACTAGTAAATAAGAATATTTGAGCCATAGTACAAGCAGACATGTCCTCACCAGGCAGGGATTCAAAACTTCCCACCAACTGATAGGAAGTGCCACTACATCCTTCATATGAGAGACCTCTCCAATGGCTTTCAGGCCCACATCATGGGCTAATGGACCTGACAACACTCTGCTATTGCTGATCTTTATAATCTAATGATGGACACTGGATTGTGGACTGATGAAGAACAGATGCTTTTTGTACAAAGTAGAAGATAGTCCCTGCCCTAAGGTGACCATAATCAGGTAGATTAAATGGGTAGAAAGCTGAGACATAAAATGTATTTAGTGGAAATAGAGCAATGGTTTACAAAGTTTGCTATGGTTACTTTTTTGTTTGGTTGGTTTTTGAGAAGGTCAACATTTCAAAGGGAAAAACAACTTTTGGAAGTCTAGGTAGAACAAAACAGAGACTGAAGAAACTCTGGAACAATAATCATAAAATCACAAAATCATTTAGGTAGAAAAAGACCTCTAATATCAATGACACCAGCCATTAGTCTAGCATTGTCATGTCCACTATTAAATCACATACCGAAGTGCCACATCTACACATCTTTTAAATATCTTCAGGGATGGTGACTCAGCCACATCCCTGGGTATCCCGTTCCAGTGCTTGATCACCCTTTCCATGAAGCAGGGGTCTTCAGAGAGTAGCTAAACACCAGAACAGAGATCAAAGACAGAAATGAGGGAAGGATATAATAGGGTCAGCAGATCCTGGCCTCTCTTGTAAAATCAGATGAGTCTGCTCCTGGTTTGTTTTTATCTGCTTTCCTGTTCCTTGGAGTGCAACGCTGCTCTTTCACAGAATATGATTTTTGTCTTCCCACCCCATGGGTCATTGTGAAGGCAAGGAGGCAAGGACTTGTCAGGTCTTCTAGTACACCACACACCTTGTTTTGGTGGGGTTGCACCATCATGCCCATCATGCATGTTTGCACCCATCCTGGTGTGGAACTTGTGAAAGAAGGAAGTTTGAGGCAACAGCGGAGAAAGTGTTTATTTTGTCATGATGACCTATGTGCTGTTTTCTTGAGCAGTATTGAAAAACAGGGCTAGTGACCGTGGAAGATCCTGGTGGTGCCAATGCTTCCGTGTGTCCTGTACTGCACTGGAGCCTCAAGCCATAATACCCAACCTGAGAGTGCCAGTCAGTGGAGAGCAGACATTGGTTTCAACTATATTTCCGTGTTCAGCTGGCTGGAGAACTTGCTGATTTGGAGACATTCTGCTTCATGTTAAAGAATGTATAGTTTCAAGCACAATATCTACTGGATATCTACTAAGTATAACTAATGTCTTTGCAGAATATATCAGTCTTCCTTAAGACATCCTATTTTGATGCCAGATAGCAACATTAGAAAAGAAAATATTTTGTTATCTTTAGGGCATTTTGTTTCCTACACCCAAGTGTTTACAGCAACCAAATGATATTCAATATCTCTGGATCATGAGTTGGCACATATCTATGGGGTTAAACTAGTGGAAAGCAAAGACTGTAATTTCTATAACAAAATGATGATGGACACTATGGACAAGTATTTTGAGGGACGTTGGTAGCTGGCAGGTATTTTGCTGTGTGCCAACAAGTCAAAAACTGAGTGGTGATAGGTCTTGTTTATTGGAACTGTACACAGCAATGGGGAGCTACTTGAGGAGCTCCTAGAGAGCTACAATGACATGCCTGCTTCTATGAACCCAAATTTGTCTGAGGGTGCCATGCTGTGGGTGTAACTGGAATATCTAAAAAGGGAACATGTAATCCATCATGATGCTAACTATGTTTGCATGAAGTCATTGCTTTCTGCTGTAGAGGGGTTGTTGCAGTGCAGACTCATAGCACTCTTAATGGAAGGTTTTGCAGGGCACCATGCAGCAATAGAGCTGATAAATAGACTTTATTTTTTTGCTGTTATGGAAGAGCAGATTGTGGCTCAGTGTTTAAAATAACCTCCATTTTGTTTGTTTAAACAGAGGTTCACCCTTCTTTTGCACTCCACAGAAATTAACACCACTTATTTTCTGAGGCTGGAAAGATAATCTATAATGCTGTAGATAGTTTGCCTTATCTTTTAATTAGTTAATGATGCATCAGGCCTTTATAAGAAAAGCAATATCTTTCTTTTGTTTCCAAGAAAGGGAAAATGCTTTTAAAATTAGATTAGTTCAAAGAAAGGACAATACCTTAAGCATATACTAAATAATGCCACTGCATGGCAGACCTGGAGTTGCTTTGCTGCCCAGCCTTGTACTTTTTTAAATCTAAACCAGCCGAGACTTCTAAGTGTCATCATAGATTTATTTTATTTATCCATACATTTTCTTTCATATATCTGCTTACCTTGCCTCAGTTTAATGTAATTTGTTCCTGTCATGTCAGGCAATATCTTAGTACCCACCATGGCTCCAAATCTCAGCTTCGGTTCTGTTTCTAAAATCTGATTTGCTTTGAACATTTGCTTTGTTTTCCTGCACAGAAGAAAACTAGCCAGTTTCCAGAAGATGAAGATTTTGCTGAGTAAGTGAGGCACAGACTTCCTTGTTGCTCCTTGTCATCAATTGTCATCTTTCTTCAACAGATACCGTGGCTCTGATCATGTGTAATATCAGTGATTTCCAGAAAGAGACAGAGGCCCCTGCTGGCAGAGATTGGTTTTGTTGAAGCAGTTTATATTATTTGCAGTGTCAAATGGTTTAACTCACAAACTTTTATTCTCAGTGAGTTGGACTAGGATTTCAGTGTCATTGTTTTTCACTTTGCACATAATCAGACAGGAGCTCTATAAGAGAAGGCACTCTTGACAAAGCAGTCTATTGTAGAAGTTTCACTCCAAGAGGATTAAAGAAATGCTTAAATTTCAAAGATAATCATACGGACCTTTCATAGGTACTGTAGATTTTTTTCGGCTGATTTAGAGGTTGATGTGATAATCATCAGACCTGCAGACAGAAGCCTTCTCAGGTAACACTAGTCTTACTTGAAAACCTTGGTAAGCCATTATTTTCTCTCCAAAGTCTGGTGACCGAGAGTAGTATCTCAGTTTGGCAAATAAAGTGGCAGGGTCTCCTAGGCTTACAATTTGGCAGTCCTGAAAAAGTGATTGTGAAATTAAATCCTGTACCTTTTTTCTGCACCTTTTATGGTTTTTTTTTTTTTTATGGATCTATTGTGAAATCCTGAATAAGTCTGACAAAGTTCTACAGTGAAGTCAAAGAGAATTGGCTTCCAGTAATGTTTTGGTTGGACAGGTTGTTAGCTCTTTATTGGATGCAAACAGATTAGGCACATTATCCCTTTATTTAAGAATGTTCTCATCATGGTTTTTTTCAAGGCTATTTTTAAGAATTTTTTTTCAGTGGCATGAGACACAAAGAGAATGAAGGGGATATTTCACTGATACATGTAAGAAAAATTAAGCAAAATGTCCAACATGCTGTCTCTAAGATCTGGTCTTTTATCCCTTATAATCTTCATCTGATTTTAAAAAACGAAATTTGGAAAATAATTTTTAAATTCTCATATAAATTATTAGAATATAAACTACAAGAAATTTCTTTCAATATCTCAAACATAATTTTCTGTGGGAAAAATTACCTCAATACACAGATTTCAAAATTTTAACAATTAGATCGTGCCTAATTTTGGGGCAAGTCCTCATCTGGCCTCATTCCTCCTATAGTATGCTATGATCAGCAGAAACCAGCATGCTTTAATTAGTCTGGGAGAGATATTCCAAGATTAAATTAAAGTTTGACGCAAATTGGTCATTAAGTGATTCAACGTCCTTCAGCCTTTGTGGTGCAAACTGCCAGAGTGAAATTTCCATGTGCTCCCACAGCCCAGCCAACCTCCCTCCAAGTTCACTAGGTCTCTGTTCTGAGTTCAGTCAGGGCCCATCAGAACATCCCCTGGTGGGATGTTTTGGAGCAACTCAATGTGAAGAATGTGTAATCAGACAGCTCTGGTCATTGGTAGACCTTCAATATTTGATAAAGGAAAAGAACTTTTCTTTCCACTTGCTCAAATAGTGCAAGCCATAGCAAATGCTGATGTGAAGATAGTATACCTTTAGGTGTCAGGAGAACATTATCTCAAAAAAAGACAAGAAAAGAAAGGGGGGAGGGGGGAAACAGGCTTGGTGTGATAAAAAGAAATTGAGAAACTTTGCTCAGGAGGTTGTTGAAGTTACTTTATCTTACTCTTACTTTATTGGTGTTTTGTCATCAGATGCTGAATCAGTCTTACCCTGTAAGCTTCTAGGGGTTATGAACTTCTGATTGGAGTAGGTGGTAAACACAGCTTGTCTGGACTGGCAGGATACATCTGCTCCCTGGAGCTTTTCCAAATTACACAGAAGAAACCAGGGCCTCAGGGTAAACTAATGGTTATTATTTGAGTCTGTTGAGTTCACTGCCTTAAGAATGTGTTTGTTATTGCACAGGCTTGATAAAATCACAGGCAAAACAGTGGAGTTTACAGTAACAAGTCCTATGGTTCCTGTGGTTTCCAGCTGTACCTCGTTTTCTTTATTTTTGAAAACTATGTGGTCAAAATCTATTTTAGTGTGCGCTTATATGCTTCACAGAATTTTAGTAGTTTCTCCACTTTTTCCAAGGCAGCTGCTTCACATGTTACAAAGATGTAGTTGGAGTTCTGATATTTATAGTTAGTGGTTTAGTACAAATTTTTGCATGTCATTGAGCATGTATTGGTTTAGGGATGTAAAGCTGAAGTGGGTGAACACAAGAAAAAGCTTTGTCCTTGTTGTATGTGAGTCCTTTAGTCACCTAAACTGTCCATATGCAAAGATTAGGAATATAATTGAATGAGATGCTCTTATCAGGTTTGCAGATCTTGCAAGGCTGAACCCTATGTGAGCAAACAACACAGGAGAGAACATTATCGTCTTCACTCTACATGGACAACAAGCAATATTTCTGAATCTCAGATGTGGCTGGAAAAGTATCTGATTGTGGCCAGATTTGGTGGCTGCCAGTCCCCAAAAAGCCCTTCTGTTAGCCTCGGTCCACGGCCAAACCTCCACAATTTGTGTAGCCCCAGACTCTCTCAGTCTCTGGTTTTCAGAAGGATGTATGTGCTGTTCTGCTTTGAAAAATGCAGGGTGTTCTTCAGTGTCTTCATGGTGTCTGACTTCTTGTGCTCTCCTTCCCTGGTCAAATGAGGTGCGGTGTAAGATGTGGACTTAAGTGGTCATTTCCTCCCTGCTGTTTCCAAGCAGGAAAATTTCTAAGCTTCTGTTAACAAGCCTGAAGAATTGCTTTGCTAGGTTGTGTGGCAGCTTGTTCATAACAGTCAGCATTGGCCTCATTCTGTATTTCAAATGTGGTCACACTCAAATGCAACTGATGTGGGTTATGTTCTTTCTGGAAAACAAAGCCAAAAAGCCTTCCATGTTTATACTACGTGGTCCCACACCATGTCTCTCTCTGGGGCACAGCCAAAAAAACAGTGCAACAGTGCACACCTCAGTTTTGTTGGGGTTTTCTGCAGCTGAGAAAGCTTTCATAAATAAATTCATTAACGAAAATAAAAAGGTCTTTCAGAAACAACAGAATTTAAAATGGATCTGACTCTTCAATGCAATTCCCACACATTTTTGGTATGGTAATGGCTGTTCTTGATGGGAACTTTCATGGCTGCAATATCCCTTTTTAGTACATTCAAGGAGAGATTTCTTCAATCTTTACTACCAGGTCATGTCAAAACTTCAGTTTCTGATATGGGTAAAAAAAAAGACAAACTGCATTTCCCCTTGGATGTTATACAGCAAATTAGTGATATGTAAATAGACTGAAAAAAGTAAGGAGAAGTCACCAATGTTTTGCCACCACTAACATGTATTTCACACTTTTTCCTCTATCAACACTTTAACAGAATATGAGTGATTGCCTCCTCTCCTTACAGGTAGATCCTGCCAGTTTGTACATCAAGACTGGTGCCAAGAACATGCCCACAGTGTTTTTGCTGACAGATGCCCAAGTTCCAGATGAACGCTTTCTTGTGCTGATTAATGACTTGTTGGCATCAGGTGATTAAACCAACAAATTTCTTGAAAGATCTTTTCCAATGACAAATGATCTGTGTTTTCATTGAACTTTAAAGAGATTATTTCTCTTTCAGGTATTTGTGGGGGAGATTTTAGAGAGGCCAACTCAAACCAACCAACTTGAGCATTGAGTCCAACTTGCTTAAGAAAGCATGGCCCATTGAGGAGACAAATTGCTAAGGCTTATCATGCATAAGTGCATTGATTTGGGGAGAAAGGAGAATCTCTCTTTGACTTAATGTTATGTTTGCTTTGGTGTGATTTCACTAATTTCAAACAATGTCCCTGTGACTGCACAAGTGTAGCATGCAGCAATGAAGCTTCACCCATGTTTTGAAGATTAGAGAATCTGGACTCTAAATGTGGGGATGTGGGCATAAGATGGAAGAAAAAGGCACATCTGGACAACTGAAGGGCATCTTGAAAGATTATTTTAAAAGTTATATTTACTTTTGCAATCAGACTCACAAGCAATTTACCAACAGCCCATAGAAAAAAGAACAACTGTTCTGAGGGAAACATAATTTATAACTGGACTTCCTACCAGGGCAAATTCAAAACAATATTGTCTCCTATCCTTAAAAAAAAATAAATAAAAGAAAAGAATAGTTCATTTTAGGCAAAAAGACATAGGGAACAGGAGGAGACTGTCTTGTTACTAAATATATTTATTATCTAGATATACGTACCATAGCTCTTGTTATGTGCTTGAACCCCATTGGGTTAAATACCATGTAGAAGATTATTTGTTGTGTTGTGTAAGGTGCCTCTACCTCCCCCTTTGTCTTTTCACAGGAGAGGTTCCAGATCTGTTCAGTGATGAAGACATGAAGGTCATAGTTGCAGGAGTTGGAAGAGAAGTCTGAGCCCTGGGCCTGATGGACATCAGAGAACACTGCTGGAGGTGGTTCTTCAGAGTGTGGCTGCAGTAGCAAGTAAGGCATATTTCAGGGGCAAGAAACAGTGATGAGCTGACCAAAATAGCAACATATTTCAGTTATCTCATAACCCAGCATATGTTGGCATACTTCTCTTGAAAGCTTACTTGCTGACGTGTGGCACTGAATTTACCTCTCTTGTGTTACCCCTGTAATAACCTGCCTGTGTGGAGGCTTGGTGTACACCAAGATTTGCTCCTAGATCTGTTGATTTCCTGCCTGTTCATACGAAAGTCACATAGCTGCTCTGTGTCCTAGTTTCATGGTCTTATGTCTTGGACATAATGATGCACTCCAGAGAGAAGTGAGGTGCTCATGAGGAGTTCGTTATGCTGTTAATGCAATTGTAAATACTCTTCCTGATTATGCATGTAGTGATTCTGTATGTGTACTCAACTCTTAAACATTTGCACAAATAATTGAAAACTCACAGAAAATGTTAATTCTTTCTACTTTTCCTACACCATATAAAATGGGAAATAGTTAAAGAATCCATGTAGGTGTTTTCAGATTTAAAACTTTTTAGCAATACACATCAATATGATACCACAATTGCAACAAGTATCTCTCCTAAACTGTTTTAGAGACACTGTTTTGGAGGCAGACTGTAGTTCTCTCCTGAGAGCTGGAAAGCAGTAGCTGGGAAAACTGGTTTTGCAGTAGCATCTTTAGGAACTTTCAGGTTATGTAGGCTTCAATTTCACACATTGTCTGAAACACCTGTGTAGCTGATAAGAAAATGAGAAGTCTGAAAACCATTAACCCTTAAGAGAAAATTTTGAAAGGGATATATGCCCCATGCTTTTTGGACAAAAATGATCTGCTTGACTGGGGATGAGAAGAGCCTTCCTATAACAGATTATTCCCCAGTGATCTTTTGTGTGGGCTCTGTTTTTCAATTTTCAGAGGTGTTTAACTACCACTGTTCTAAAGAACATTCTGATTTCACTATGAGTTTTTACCAAGTTCTTACACTTTATAACATACCACTTTCTCTTTTTTTCCCCCTCCTCTTCTCTTTTTCCAATCCTACTTAAGTTTTCTGAAGTTCCCTCCTATCTCTAATTTTGTTGCCATTACTTCTTCATTCCACAAATTTATTCTGCAACTTAAAGGCCAGTGGAGACTTGTATACAATCTAGTGTGACATATTCTGCATCATTTTCATTTTTACAGACTTCAGTAACATGGTCAATAGTGGTGCTTACCTTCTGCTATCTCTTTCTCACTGTGCTATTTGTCTCTGTTTCATGACTATTGCCTTGTATATTTTTTTAAGGAAGGACAGGGAAAAAAATTATTTCTAATATCTCTCTTCATTTTCTCCTTTCACATTTTTACCCTTTATGTTTTCCTTATTCCCACAGTAATTTCTTCTTTTCTTTTTTTTTCTTTTTTTTTTTTTCTTTTTAAGGGCTTTTTGAAAGCCAGCTTTCAAACTCCTTTTACCTTGCAACAATTTCACCAGTCCCCTACTGTGCAAATTAGCACTTCTGGAGGCAAGAATGGGAGATATCTATTCATGTTGCAGGGGAGCAAAGTAGTGACATTATAGTACTGAAAGAGACATAAATTTCATGAGTTAATACACTGGTAGATATCTATATGAACTTTTAGTTAGTGCAGGGTGACCTATCAGCTCCTCATTTCCCTAGATTTGAAGAATAAAAGACTAATATAATGTGAAAGAGAACAAAAGGGTGAATTTAAACAGTTTCATAATGTTAAAGGTCAGTGAAGTGATATAGTCTCATTTTTCCGTTTCATTTTGGAAGAATCAACATCCTACATTAAGCCACATTTTCCCTCGAGCTCACTTATAATCTTACATCCTGCAGTTCTGTTTATGCTGAGGAATCTGTAGCTCAGGAACCAAAACTACACAGAGCTGTTCTTTGACTCTCTTTGGGTTTGTGTTGGTTTTGTTTTGCTTGTTTTCAATCTGGACATTGCAATCAATTCTGCTGTTGATGTACTGAGGACAGGCCGTGTGTGTAGGTGCAAACTTAATTTGAAAGTATCTCAGGTGAAGACAGTGGGTTGCACCATTATAAAATATAGGTCTGCAGCTGAAGGGTATGTGAGGACAAATATGCACATAAGAATTTCAAAAACTTTCATCATGAATGATGAAATAAATTGTAAAGGAAGAATGGCGCTCAAGCAAACAAAGTTGATGGTTGAACATTGTAAATGTTAATTGTAAACATTGTAAATGTTAATGGGTCTAAGGTGCACACAAGATGAGACTTTTCTGAGGCTCAGCAATTTACTTGGGTTGCAGAATATTTTCAATATCTCAAATCTCTTTTCAGTAATCACTCTTAAATACTCTGCACATCACCAAAATTTATTGGAAAAATAAAGGCCAGAAGAAGCAATTATTTCTCAAAAACATTAATATGATGAGATCAGTCAGTCTTGCTGTCTCTGGAGCTCCATCTGATTTTATTTGACATTACTTTATTTTACTTTACTTGTCATGGTAACGCTTCAGCTTTTCCCCAAAGATGTGAACACCGTGCCTAAAGGCCTCGCTGCCCTCAGCCCTACACAAGCATACCCCCAAACATACTCTTTCCAGTAAGTATACTCTTTGCAGCACTTCATCTTTGCATATTTTCCAGGTTCTCACTTCAGTCTCCTCAGTGCTCTTAGAGATTACTATATATTCTAAAGTCAGACATGTTAAATGATTTTTCTTTTGAACTGAATCTGTGATTCAGCACATGTGTAGCCAATTTTCTTCATGAGCTGCTGATGGGTACTGCAAATACTTGCTCTTCCTTCCTTGAGCAAGTTTCTTCATGGTGTATTTTCCTCATGTGAAGTTTACAGTCCCCCAGTGGCTGTTGTGAAGTGCCAGCATTAAGAATGAAATTTGCTAGTTTTAGGAGATGCTAAATATCTCCAATTTCCTTCCAACTTGGCATGACTACTTTAGTCATCACATCCTTATAATGGTTTCCTCTTTCTGTAGTCCTGTCAGGATTTAGCTGGCTCCCCATTTGCTATGGAACTTAGCAATACAGTATTTTCATGCTTCAACCAGAATTAAAGTTAAACATAGGCAGACTGGGTGTCCTGCATTGCCACAAGCAATCTTGTTCATATTTTTATGATTACTTTTCGTTAAAATTATTGTCTTTCATTTCCAAATCCTCTTTCATTAGGACACATTAGTCTTTTCCTTGTGGCTTGTTTTGCCACTGACAGAACATCTATTTTTACCTATGAATCTGAGAGGAACTTGTGAAGCCCCATCAGAACTCAGCTTTTGGCCAGCTCTCATGGTTTTTCCTTTGAGGGCATAAATACACATCTATCTGCTTGAGTGCTTAAATTCCAGCCAAAAAGAACTATATTTTTAGGGTTTATGATTCTATGTTAAACTAATACTGACCCCAGATTTGTTTTGATTTTTGCTTCGGGTTTATTTTTTGTTGTTTGTTTTGTTTGATTCAGTGGGGAGTAGCTATCGAGGATTTCTAAGTTCTGTAGCACAGAAAACATCTGTTTCTGCAGTTGGCAGGCTCCTACAGAGTTCCTGTTTCTGTATGAAAAGCTCCAGGCTTCTGTGATTTGGATGTCAGCCATCTCTTCTTGAGCACTCAGAGAGCTGACTTTTAAGGATATAGCTGTATTAGTAAAATTATGAAGGGCATTTTGTGATCCTGAGGACCAGTAGCATGAAAGGGCTGGCATCCATATGGCTTAGCTTTTCCTGTGCGCTGCTCACAAAATGATGGTGGTGGCATTGAGCTGGTCAGGACTAATTCCTGGTCTGTGCAGCTCCTCCCTCCTGCCACAGCATTGCTTAGTTTCCTATGGGAAAACCATGAGAGCACACTAAAACAGGACGGGCCACATCAGACCAGTGCTCAGGTATGTGCCAAGGTGCTCTTTACTTTTCTGTCTTGCTCTGTTCAAAGCACTTAGTAAGCCTAGAGGGCTTGCGATTTTGAGATGAGCAGGAGGAGGTTGAGCCAACAAATATAATGTGAGATGCATGTCTGTAGGGAGAGTGACATGTGAGTGTGAGGCTCAAATGGACACTTGAGAAAACAGGGGGTTTGTGTTCTTAGGAGTGCTGAATGCTACATGGAAGTCGACACTGATTTCACAAGATAAAAGTTCTTTTTTCCACAATCATTGTCTTCATTACTCAGTTGTGTGTGCTTAATTCTCAAAAATCCTCAAAGAAAGGGATGTGTCTATCTTGGAGAACTTACTACAGTTTTCTATTTCTATATGAAATACCCTCACTGTAATATTTATATCCTGGTTGTCTTGCAAGATATTCTTCATTTTTTACATGGAGAATTTCCTATTCTTTGGTTTTTTTCCTTCTGTCAAATTAAACTGTAATGTATGGCTTGGACAAAAGATAAATGTTTTCAAAATAAGACCTTCTTGCTTATGCAAAGATTGTTCAAAATGTAGTCAGTAATAATTACTCAATTTTCCTCACAGCTCTCTTGTTATCAGATCACATGGCATCTTCATTATTCTGTGTGCAAAGCAAGCAGTGCACAAGGTCCTTTGTAGTATAGGGAATTCACTGGGGGAAATGCAAATGAACCCTGAAAACATGCCATATCAAATCTATGCCTGGTGAGAATTCACCAAACTTTGCTAAAGCTGAAGGAGAAAGAAGGGTTATGTTGTGGTCAGGATCTGGTTACATTCTTTTTATGACTACCTTTTCAAGTATATGCTGTATCCTATGTTTTTGTTCACAAAAAGTAATTAAAAAATAGATAGTTAACTCATCAGAGTATTGTATTATATTATATCCAGGGCTGTGCTGGAATTTCCTGCCTAACAATACAGCATAATAAAAATCTCTTAGCTATGTGTTTTAAGGAAAAATAATGGAAATTATGAATAGTGTGTTACAGTTTGGGCTCTAGGACTAGCTATTCCAAGAAGTAATTTATTAAAGGGTTGAGAAATTGTTCTTCTGCACTTCATCCTGACAAAATAATCTATTAAGATTTTGTGTGACTCATTTTACCTATCACTACCTTTTTATTGGATTTGATTATTTCTCTTCATTCCCTGTAGTGTTTCTAGAATTCAGTTTTGTAGATCCTCTCATCCATTTTCTCTCTTCTTAGCCTTCATAACAGTTTAATTCAATTGTTATCCACTGCTTTGTAAACCTGTACTTGTAAAATTGTGCTTATGCATTGGAATATATCTGCCAAGGGAAAGGAGAGAACAGAGGAATTCTGGGTATCATTTAGTAGGTCTAGAATTTAGATGCTAGAGTAAAGTTTAAAGTAAACAATCCTAAAAGCCCAATATTGCCTTCTCAGGGATCTGCAGTTCATACAAACAGCAGCTCCTTATATATACAAGTAATTCTTCTAAATTACTCCTAACAAATTACATAGGATAGGGAAAGCAACCTCTCCCCTAAAGTTCAACATAAGATTGATATAATAGTAATCATCCCATACAAACAATATTTCAATATTCAGGGAGAATAAAATATTACTTAGGATACAAGACTAAAGAAAACTCTAAATTTTTATTTGCTTCTGGCAAACGGCCCAAGACTCTTCTTGCAGTCCAGTACTTAGAGAGTTAAGTCCATATATGAGCAATGTGAGGAGTGTAGGAGGGTGTAGAAGATGAAACTTCAAGCAAGTCTGTGTATGGTTTGCAGCTTTGGAGGTGTGATGGATTCAGTTTGGCACCACTGCTATGGCAAGGGCACGTCAAAGCAGGGACAGATCTCTCCAGGCTCTCCATTGCTGCTGCTGCCACTGCTGGGATGGTGTGCAGGTCCGAGAAGGGGGCTACTAGAGGAATAAAAGAACAGAAAATTAACTTCCATGGCCTTCAACATGGAGTTGGGTCTTGTTATTGCACTGAGCATAAAATTTTTTTCAGAAAATGAGGTGATATGAGGGAGAAACAATGTCTAACTGAAGGATACATAGTGTAACCAAGAAACAAATTCAGAAAACTCAACTATGTTCAAGAGTTGTGAAACAGACCTAGCAGATTCTTCCCCTACATTTTTTCTTCTTCTCTGATTCAGTTTTGTGGTAAAGACCATTTATTCTTGAATCTTTTTGGTTGTTTCTTCTGTGTGTGCCCATCTTTCAAATCAGCAGTAAATTCCAAAGTCTTTCTGTGTCTTTGTACAGTTTTAGTGTAATTTTCACCACTTGTCTGGAATTCTACATGGACATTTCTGCCATTTGCCTCTTCAAACATTCCAAGTAGATCATTTCTTCTGTACCTCAAACCAATTTGTTGATTTGCCTATCTTCATAACATTCCTGGACAACCTGGGGATTCTTGGTTTGACTTGGTTCTACTATCTAGGTTATTTGCATAAATTCCTGTCTTGTGTTTTCTAGTGCAGAGATGTATTTTTAGAAACCATGAAATAGTAGCAATTCTTTTCCATTTTCCATTTAATCTTCTTTCCAGATACCATTGAACCTTTTTATGTTGTTACTACCTCCTCATCACTTTATCTCTCTTATCTGACTGCTTTAAAACTCAGTGAAGTATTGAGTCAGGTCAACCTCTTCCTTTCATCTCTTCTTTTTTTACTTATTTTCTTTGAGCTTTCTGCTCTTCTTCCTTTTTTATCCAGTTTTCTCTTAATAGGAATGTCAATTCCCAATTAGTCCAAAGGAAGAATAAACTTGTCACTTCCCTGGCATGCCTGACTGGGCTCTGTCTCGGCTCTTGTGGCTGTTGGACAAGTTATAAACTCTTCATTTGGATGTTTTCTATTGGAATTAACAACATCAGTGCCATATGGTTTGAGAGGCCCTGTACAATAGAAATAGCTCCTTTAGTAAGAAGCATACAGGAGAGACTCCACTCCTGTCTTAACAGCCTGATGGCTGTCATTTTACCAATTAACCAAGGGCATATGTAACAGCCAAAGCCCATACTGTCTGCAGTAAGTAGGTTCTCAGACACAACTGAGGACTAGAATAACCCTTCCTTCTCAAATGCAAGTTGCTTTGTGTAGACCTGGTGATATTGAGACCACAGTTTTATTTTCCTTTGAATATTTTGGCATACCCTTATTGGACATCTCTTTCCGCTTTTATTAAGAATTAATAAAAAAAATTCCCGTGAAAACTAAGATCCAAATCTCCTTTTTTCCTGCTCTTTTAGAGGGGTCAGACTGAATATTGAAGTGTCGGGAAGAGGCTTGAATAGATTTAGAAACTCAAGAATTGGGTTTCTGTCACCATGGCCAGCTGAAGGAGCACCTCGCTGTCTGATGCCAGCCAGTCCCTGTGCCTGCCTTATCATCTGCAGCCATTAAACTGAGTAACCGATGCCAACGTGGAGAGAGAGGAAGGAAGCTGCAAAAGTGCCACGTTTGTACAAGGGAAAAGGTGCAAAACCTGTTTGCCCAAGGTTGCTGACAAAGTTTATTAGCTGCCAAATTTGGCTTGGAGTCTGAGCTGTGTCCTGGCTGGTGCTGGTCCATGGTTCATTGCACACCTCTCTGTGACGGCCTCAACTTGCCATGTGATTCTTTTCTCTCCCTGTGCCCTCCCTCCTCTCTGGCAGATTGTCCTGGGTTTCTGTGCCATCAGTGCCATGCTGTGAGAGTGAGCTGGGAACTTCCCTGCCGTAGTTAACTGCCCTGCTATTGATGGCTTCACCAGTGGCCATGGGAAGCCCTTCCCTCCAGCAGCAGGAGGTTCATTGAGGAAGCTGAGGGAGTCGAGGTAAATTTTCAAGTTCGTCAGTTTCCTAAGAAAGCAACAGAGATCCCTGAGAGATCAATAACTGAATAAGCTGGGAAAAAACAAGGCTCTTTTTACTCCTTCCTGCATACTTATTGCCTTTGGTGTTGTTCAAGTTCACCTCTGCTAAAAGTTGAATTTTAATGGTATGTCACTGCCTGATTCCTTCAGGAGAGTTTAGAGAGCTGTCTAGCACAGGCAGAGATGTGAGGGAAAGAGAAGCATGTAATTCATTGTACTGTCTTTGCAGAATCCTTCCATTCTAAACTTTTTAGGATCTTACAGATACAGAGTTTAGTCGTTTCCAATGCAGTTAAATATATTCACTAGAGCTGTAGCAAGTGAAGCTGAAATATTGCTGTGCACAGTCCAGGCGAACCAAAGAGTTCTCCGTCTATTCAGCAAATGGAAAGGTAGAAATTTCCCCTGTAAAGGCAATCCATGGCACCACATGGCAAATGTATTTAGCATTTTAATATCTGGGCAATTATTCTCCTTCTGTTGCTGATTGATGCAGACTGTGGCATGTTTGTTTTCAGAAAAAAACCCAAACAAACCACATGCATTAGTGAGTTTCTGTTCAGGGAAAAGGAATATTCTCATATTCTTCTAAGAGGTTTAGCAAGCTGCCTCTGATGTCCTTCCTAGCACGGGACATCATGCAGCAACTTCCATGCTGGCAGAGAGACTGCTTGATTTACTCACGTAGATCTGGAAAATGCTTACTTTCCTTCAGCGATTGCCATCGAAGAAGTTTAGTTCTGGAGTGCTGTTATGTTTGGGGCCATTTATTGGGAGTGCTGTACGTTTGGGACCCCCCCATAGCGGGGTTTCAACCGTGTAAGACTGAGGATTTCAGGAATTCCCAAGGAAGAGCCGTCTGGTTTAAGTCGAGTGCAGCACCAGGCAGCTCGCTGCATTTGCAGTGTTTACCCTGCATTCAGACCCATAAAAATACAGCAGCAGTGGTGAAATGCAGGTGAGGGAGAGGAGCGGGGCTGTCTGGGGCTGCTCCCAGGGCACCCGCCGGCGCTGCCTGTCCCCGGGGCAGGGAGGGGAGCGGGGCTGCGGGGCCCGGTGCTGCCCGGCCGCCGCTCCCACGGCACACGGATGCCTCCTGTAGGACTGCGGGGGAGGCAGAGATGTTTGCAAATAAACCTGGCATTTGTATGTTCCAGCAGCTGCTCCTGCTTTATTTTAACGGAGACTTACAGTGTCATCAGGATGGTTATTTGTTGTCTGGTGAGCTGGGGGGGATATCCAATTGCATTAACTTTTAATGTGGTATCATCTTCTTATTTGAAAGAAACAGAGATGATTTCATGGAGAAAAGAAAAGAGAATATCCTTTGAGTTAAATATATTCTTTTCTCATATCCTTAATTAATTATATTTTTCTCCTGTGAAAATACATCTGGCCACCAGAATTTATAATTTA
Organism: Daphoenositta chrysoptera; assembly: GCA_013397915.1. NCBI lineage: Eukaryota > Metazoa > Chordata > Aves > Passeriformes > Daphoenositta > Daphoenositta chrysoptera. Next base: position 1,599,342 of record VZRO01003847.1, on the reverse strand, counting down.
ATATTACTGTATACAAATATATAATAATTACATATCTAATCTATTATAATTTATATTGATAAACTGTTTTGGGGTGGATAATTTTTTGAAAAAATTAAGCATTATGTTCCTCTATAATTCTCTTCTTTTTAGATATTTAAGAAAGATTTCACTGATCTTAGCAACTGTTAATGAGTTTTTTTCACATTTGTGTTAACTGCTCCTAGTAAGTATTTTTCCTGCTTGCTTCCCAGCAAGTGAAATAAATGTCAAATAACAAAATAACATGACACTTTATTGACAGGGAATTCAGGGGTTTGTGTCATCACTGTACGTAAAGCAGTACTGGGTGCATGAGTCATGTGCAGCCGATGGGAAGACCAACAAACAAAGAACAGAATGCAAAAATAATAGGATGAGGCATGGGAAAGATTTTGAAGTCACAAGGAAAGGGTACTCAGAGGCATTGAAATAAGAAACTCTGTCAGTGTTATGGGTGGGGAGAGAAGGGGAGACAGGAAGGAAATGCAAAACTGGACCAGAATTGTAGGAGAGGTGTAAAGCAAAGGGCCTGAGGAGGAGTAAAAGGAAAGTCAAGGCAGAATGACCAAGTTAGTAAAGGGAGGGGCAGCAGGACAGTTGCAGAGATGTATTAGGATATCAAAAGAATGAGAGGGGGTGGGTAGAAAAGGACCACCCTGAAGAAGAGGGAATCCTAGTCTGCCATCCCCTCTCCATCAAAGATTAATGGGAGGTGGTCTCCTCTCCTTCTCTTTAATGCTGGTGTGTTAATGTGTCATTTTGCTTGCTCCATTTTAGATGCTTCAGAAAAGTCCTTTGTTTGTTCTTAGCACAGGAACCTTGTTAACTAGTACTCACATGTTTCTGGGCTTCTGAAATGTTCTGCAATCGTCCTGTTCCTTATCATTGATCAGCAGTGTGAGGTCTACTACTGAGAGATTATTTTGGCATATTTGACACTTAGCTTCTAATTGTCTTTTTCACACTTTCAAAAAATTAAGCAATAGTAGTTGATAGAAGATTTTTTTGTTTAATGCTGTATAACAGTACTGCAGATTACTTTCAATCAGGGTAGCTTGAAGTTAAGCTAATGATTTTTTTCCTCTTAAAAGTTCAATACAAATATGGCATCATATTTATATTGCTTTAACAAAAAAAAATTGGAAGGTTTCTGGGTTTAAATGGTGAAGGAAAACCATAAAAAAACCTCACAGCAATTGTGGGAACTGAGAAGGGTATTTTTTGGGGGTTTGGGTTTTTTTTTTTTTTTCTCTATCTCTTTGTTTTCAAAATAATCACCCTTCTGGAAGATACAATCTGTCCAGGGAGAGAAGAGGGTCAGGTTGAGCTCAGCAGGGAGATGGTGAGCAGCACGGTCAGTTTGTTCTGTGAAGGGTGATGCACTGAACATCCCTTTTGCCCTGTGTGAAAGTATCTGAACGGAAAGAACCAGTGATCCTCCCTCATCGTGGTGCCTGTTGGAAGTAGGCATTGCGAGACCCTTTTCACCTGGAAGGACATTGGCCAATGTGTGGGTTAAGGACAAGAAATGGTGACTATAGAGGTATTTGAAGGGAAATGGAAAGTATCAGAAATGTAATCAATTCTGATGCCTTTGATGTCTTAGGAGAGAGGAGAGGAAAAGAGCCCTCTTCTGTTTCAGTACTGAAATTGCTAAACCTCATTTTAAAAGAGCACAAGAAAAGAACAGGGTGTAGCAGCTCTGAAATCCATGTACTGAGCTTCATGAACTTACAAAGGTGCTATTATACCTCATTCGATATAAAACACTATCTACAGTATTTTAAAATAATCTGTGTCCAAATTCAGCATGACAGGCACGTCCTCTTTCTTACTTTCATCTGGTGTCACATATCACTCAGTGCAGAATAAAAGGACCAGGATTGTTTAATTCGCCTGTTTGAAAATAACAACCATGTACATCTCTGTCATCTTTGAGTATTTTATTGTTGATGTCTTTTATGCTGCTTCTCTTCTGCTTAGCACCAAACAGCACACACTGGTAAGCATACCAAGGATAAATTCATCATGCTCTTAGTTCATCATACTCCAAGGTATTTTACAATGTGCAGTGTGGCAAAGAAGCCACCTGCAATAATATTTCACTTCTCTCCTTGCCACTTAAACTGCCCCCTGTCCACCCACCCACACGTCCCCATTACCTTTTCCTTCAAGCAAACACTGACTTGGCTTTTTTTCTCAATTTTGATAATTGCCTGCAACATGTGCTAATTTTCAGTGACATTGGTTTTTTCTTTTGTTCTTTGTTTGGTATGTTTCAGCTAGCTCAACCTAACTGCAAAGAGTTAAGATTTATATATTTGATAGTAATGACTATTTTACATCCTAAGAAAAGATAGAGGGAGATTGCAGGCAAAATTCCTGTATAAACTACTCATAACTTCCCTTGGGGTTTTTTTGCACGTTTAAAGTCAATCAGCCAAGGCCTAGAATAGAGAGATTGTATAAGAATGAACCTACTTCGCCCTCATATTTTCTTTCAAAATGTATACAGGTTTAATGCTCAGTTGTCTTTAGCATTAATGAATGGTTTTGATTTGTACCAGCCTAGTCTTCATTATTGGCTTCAAGCTACTTTATGTTTTCTAGTGAACTGCTGTTAAATCAGATTTTGTTACTGTATCAACTCTTTTTTGTTTGCCTTTTTTTTCCCCCATAAAGAAGGCTAAATTAGCAATAATAATTTCCTTTGCCTACAACCCTGAATGGGCATATATTGAAAAGTACAATGTAGTATTAAAAAAAAAATCCTGGAGATAAATGAATGGCAGAATAAATAATTTATGCTAATGAAATTACTGCAATTAGTAGTTCCACAATGACCCTTTTAAAAGCCACAGCTGTTAATGTCAGGAAGTGCTGTCACCGCTGACCTTATCATAAGAGAAAGTGACAAATTGAAAATGCAGGGAAGACCAATCCTCAAAGAGGTCTGTTCGGGAACGATTAGTGTTTTCTGAAAACCAGTGTGAATTACAACCAGCTGCTCTCTGGCTCGGCGTGTCTCCCATGCTGTGCCATTTTGTTAAGCTCCACAACAATAGTTATTTTGCCCCATTGAGACAAGTTGTCTCGGGCCACTTCCAGCTCCACCGGAACCCGCTCCGTCCCTCACTGGTTTACAAATGAAACTGTTGTTAGAGGGCTTTTCAGGGCTGCTGAGTGGAGACCTCTCATAAGGATCATGTGTGAGGAGGTTGTCTTTCACTGGGAAGAGCTGGACTGCAGGGTGCGTGTGTGTCACAAACAATGAAAAAAGGAGAAAAGGGCTGAAACACGTTTCAGTTGGAAGCTAAATGCCGCTCAAATCTGCATAAAACGTCTATTCCTGCTGACTAGCCTTGCTTTTACAAACAATTTTTTAAAAGAAGAATTTATGCTACTTTGCATTCACTAATGATGTTCTGTTTTTACCCATTTGTAAAGCAATTTGCCTCTGCTTTCCTTAAATGCAAATCATTCTTTATTTAGTTCTAGCTGTAATTTCTGTTTTTCTGATCATAGGTGAAATAAGTATTCTTCTAAACTAGCTCTGAAAAGGCACAAGAAAATAATGAGTTTTCTTACTGAGAAAAATGGCAAGTCTTTCTGCATCAACCTGATTGTAATATTAATGATGTAGGCTTAAAACATTTGACTGCATCAACAGCCACTCATGAGCAATTTTCCCAAAGTTCCCTAAGCATTATTGACAATGCTTTGGTAAATTATGTGTGACTTTCCTAAGAGTTGGTGTAGCTCATTTAATTCATATTAATTGATTTTTAGGCTTCCCTTGATTAATTGAACTGGGTTCGTCTTGTACAGAATGCAATAAATAATCATTAAAATGAGGGAGATGTGACTCCACAAATGATAAAGTTTAAGTGTGCTAGAAGTCATAGAGGACAAAATGTAAGTTAGTTACAGTGATGGAGTTAAATGGGTTTTCTCAGTATTTCCCTTTTAGTTTTGCATACAGTACTCTTGCTTAGACATGTATATGAATTTATTCTTGTAATATATGTGGATAGGGTCCTTTAAAACAAACAAAAATTAATTCTGGGGATTTGTTATTTCTTGTTTATCCTAGGAAAGTATAGTCTAATTCAAAGGACTGGAGTGGTATCTTGAATTTGCTAGTTCAGTTTTCAACAAATTTAGAAAAAGGACCTTTGAACTTTTATCCTGAACCCCTCTTCTTGCTGTCAGAGGTGAATAAAGACAGGCATTTTACCTCTGCATTTTGCTCAGAAACACGTGACTTAATGACCATCTGGAGCTGTTTTAAATGTCCCTGCCCTGTTTTGATTTTTACAAAATATGTGAAAAGAAATTTCCGGTCTCCAGCTGCATTTTGGTCCCTGTGGTGGGAGAGAAACCCCAGGTGGTGCTGTGTGGGACCCAAGAGAGGGCCACAGCAATGCTCTGGGGTCCCTTGGGCAGCGTGCTGAGATTTGCCTAGGGAAATAGCTCCAGCTGGTGGTTGGATGCCTGGGTGGCACACAGGGAAGGGTGGCCACTGTCACAGCTCAGAGTGAATCCCAGCTCCATGGAGTCATAGCTGCTGTTCTGGTCAAACACCCCTTGGAGCTGATAGGAGGTCATTTTAGCACAGAAACGTTGCTGTTTTTCTGACTTTCTGTGGTATCTAGAGGCTCAGCTTTCCAAAGGACTCCACGGCGGTCTAAAGCCTGCCCTCATTACAATTTGTTAGCCTGTCTTTCAGAAGCACAGATAAGCAGGGATGGCACAACTTTGGAAATCTAAATTGTGGTGTCCAGTTCTGTTCAAACTGAAGTTAATGGCAAAAATGTACTTCACTCCAAAGGGGAATTTGATGATATATCAAGTATGGGGGTACCAGTGTGATTAGAGCAACCACTCTACTGTGTTTCTTTAACCTATAGAGGATTTCTCTTAGACAGGAGTTCCAGAGGTGAAGTAGAAAATCCATAGAGTATTAACTCTGCATAATAGCAGTATAGTGAACTGGTTTAATCTCTGTTTCTAGTTTTCAGGAGTGTTTATCAAAAAATAATAAAGTCTGTTGAAGCACTGAGCTGTGGTGATGAAGACTTGATGAATGTCAGTGCAAAATTAATTAATTTATATGCAAAACAGCTGGGGAAGGCTCATTTTGCTTTAATGTTTTTTTACATGCTGACAACATTATATTTAGGTCAGATTGAAGAGTTTTGTGAACGAGCCATCCTTAGAAACATATATGGATATACTTAACTTATATAGATATTAATTTTGGAAATATTTCTTTGTTCCTGTGTTTCCATTTGTTCTTTTTCCTTGGGTATGCACAGCCACTCATCCAGGACTCCATGGTTTATGGTGATTTCATGGCTTATGCCCACACCAGTGTGAATGTGCTGAGTGCCAAGTACAATGGTAACAAGGGGCGGTACAGTTACACCACTCCAAATAGTCTTCTGGAGCAGATCATGCTTTACAATATCCTCCTAGACAAAAAATGCAAGAGGATGTCATGACACATGGAGCACTTGGTAGATGGCATGCAGAAGCTTTCTTAAGAAAGAAGGAAGGCAGTAAATTTCCAGGTAAACTGTGAAAGTCACTCTTTTCTTTCATTCTTTGTTAATAATCTTGGTTTTATTACAAATAAAACATGGTTGTTGCACCACCTTTTCATTAGACTGATTAGTTGTGGGGTGGCATTTTTGTGTTTCTTTGAAACTACCTGATTTTTTGAAACTGGGGTTTATGGTTTTTTTCTCTGCACAGAAGCTCTTTGAGCTCTCTAGCTGCCTTTGGAAGGAGGAGCCTATCCATTTAAGCAAGGACAAAGTCTGGAGGGAGGGGAGAGTGGTGGGGCTACGGTAACAGGGTGGGAGGGGCAGTGAGTGCCACAGTAAAAGCTACACCCGGAGAGAGAGAAGAGGCAGCTCCATACACGTGGATTTTGTGGCTGGCCAGTGACCAGCTGAGGGAAGGAGGAGGAACTGAAGTTCTGTCTGAAGCCTTTCCATCAGGTGTTGTCACCTCCTAGTGAGGCTGGTGCCACTTAGCCCCCAGTCAGAGCTGCTGCTTGCGGGTCACTGGTGATTGATCAGCCCACAAAGACAGAAAGGAGGGGAAGCTGCTTGGAAGTCTTTACCCCATCCCACCCACACTCGTGTTCTGTAATTCCCTTTGCAAATGCTGAAGACAAACCATAATCCTGTGATTACTTTATTAAAAACTAAAATTCTGTAGTTTTTTATATAAATTAAATGCTCAGCTGCAGTCTCTGCATAATATTGCATCTTGATGCTGCTGCATGAGGTTAATAATGGGAGCTGGCTGGCTTATTCCCACTTTGTCAGCTGAAGACCTTAAAAAAATGGTCAACAGAAAAGAGTGGCTGAGTTCTTTAAATCTGTTTTTAATAAAGTATCCCCTGCTAGTAAATTATTAAAATGCTCTTTTTCTCTGATTTCTAATTTGATGGTGACCGAATGGTAATTGGACAATTTCATGTGCTGCATGCTGTGCTGGCTGACAGACCCACAGCTCCAGGCACTATCCAGCCAGGCACTTGAACACTGAGCTGTTTTCACCCTGCACTCTGGAGCTTTACAGAAGAACATCAAATGAAGCACTGTTCAGTATTTTTCTTAAAGAAAAAGACCTGAAGTCAGCTCAAACAAATTGAAAAATAAAGTGAGTGGAGAGATTTGGGATCTCTACAGTCATCTGCTAAAACTCAGTATTACAGCTTTTTCAAATCAAATTTTGAAAAGGTAAATTTTGTATGTTTTGTAAGATTTCAGGAGTCCACCAAATCAGGACAGCCCTCAAGACCTTCCATGTGATTGAAATTTAAGCCCTCTAATATTTATCTTCCACTTTCTTATCACCCCCATCCAGATTAGATTAACAAGACCCCTCTGGTTAAAATATATCTTGATTAGCTGCCAGACAAAATGATTGGTAGGTTAGCAGAAAAAAAAAACAAAAACCCAAACCATGCCAAACCCACGGTTATTTGAAACAATTTCTTTATATGTGAAAAGATATTGTTGCTGGGTATTTTGATATGAGTTTCTCAACTGGCAGGCAATGAATTGCTATTTCAGCACACTAACAGGTAGGTTTTGTTCAGCAGTCTCTGCGTGTGCCTTAACCTTTCAGCAAGGCTCTGCAGGAATTATCTGCTCAAAGTGAATACCGAGCATTTTCCACCACATCCTTCTGCTTTTATTTAGGCGTTTTTGCCGGCTGCCGCAGCTGCGCCTCTTTTGCACCGCTGAGACTCCTGGTTGCAGCCACAACCTCAGCAGCAGGACAGACATCTGAACATCCCAGGCAAGCTCCGGGGTCTGTGGTGGGAGCACTTAGGCTGTCCTTATTGAATTATTTATGTCAACAAAATTCTGTCAGGTACAAATGGAAAAAAGATGCAAAAAATGAAAAGACAACGCTTCTCTTTAGAGACCCACAAAACATGAATTTTGCTTTCAGTTCAGCTTTTGGGTCTCAGAACTATGCCTAATGACCTCAATAATGCACTACCTTTTGCCCTGTAGGTAGAAGGTCTAAAATCCAGACTTGCTACTCAAGAGGCAGAACTGTGACTGAAAAATCAAGATACTGAAGCTTTGATTGCTAAGATAGGGTTTCAGACTGAGAAACTGAGCCAAGAAAAGGCCATTGCAGATGCAGAGCAGCTAAAGGTCAGTCTAATTCTCCTATTTACTGATATTGGGCTATATTTAGCACAAAATAAACCTTTTTAGGTGAACAGTTTTGAACAACTTCCTCCCCAGGGAGCATAAAGTCTAAAGAATTATTATACTTACACGTGTAACAGCATTTCACACCATGATTACCACTTGACCTTTCTTTACATTATGCCTTTTCCTAACCTTTAAGCTGTTTTAATGAGATGAAAGAACAATAAATACTGAGCTCATTCAAGCATTTAATGGATGTGGATCTTGAGAATCAGACCTATTTGTAATACAGTAAAGGTCAAAGAGTCATCTCTGAGCACTTCAGATTTCTAAAGGCTTTGAGGCTCTAGGTAAATTGAACAACTCAATTGATACAGAAGTTCATTCCACCATCTTACAAGGTGCAAACCTTGAATCTTAAGATTATAATAGCATTCCTGATAATATATGTCTTCAGTGTTGATTCTCCTTCTTTTTGCTCTCAGTTCAGCCTATTACCATTAGTTATCAACATCTGTGTTGGAAACACAGAGGCTTACATGCTTTAGTGTTCACCACAGAATGAATAGAAACGCATAATTTCATCAGGAGTCTAAAATTTCCACATACAGTTACAAGCATGGCTTTTGAAAAAAAGCACCAGCAGTATGGAATACTGTAAATCGAAGTTCCTCTGCCTTTAAAGTCTGGAAGACTCATTCGAGTCTGGCATTTTGCTACAAAATCTCATGTACATTGTGTCATCTATCAATAGTGCAGAGAGAATTTCTTAATTGTAAGAGTTGTTAATGCCTGGTTTTAAGCTAGGGGAACTTCAAGTTGCCATGAATTTTGTAGTTTCCAGATAGGGAAGACTGTCCTGTCTAAAAAATCAAAATGGTCTTTCATTTTTTTTCTATTTTGTTTCTTAAATACTTACCATTAGATGATATTTAATATTTTTCTTATTACCTTGTGTCTAATCCTAATTTTATTGAGTGATTTTTGATACTGATTTTTGATACTGATATAAATGAAGATATGATCAGGACCTTTATATTTCTCTGGATTAAGCCAATTACAGACATCAACCTTTTGCTGATCCATATCTCATATAGGACTTAAAAATGGCCATGAAGTGTCAAGTCCAAATAGTGCAATTAATTAAAGGTGTACTAATGGGATCCAACATCTCAACATCCTACCAAATACTTTTCAGTGATGCTTTTCCTCTCTTGGTTCCATATGCTTCTGATAAATTTGGATGTTCAAAATACACCCTTAACACGATTTTAATTACTTCATTAAGCAGCTAGGTGAAACACATAGAGTGATTATTGTGAGATAATCACATCTTTGGGCCACTTTGTTTCAGGGATGAAGTTCAGTGCCTGACACTAATGATTACTGTACTCCAGTGTTCATTGCTTTATTGCATTTCTGAAATGTTTTCATTGGAAATGAAGGTGTCATTTTGTGCTACATTAATCTAAAACTGTTTCGTAAGGCTAACGATAGTTTCTAAACACTAATCTTCTATCACTTTTGTGTTACCAAAAAAAGCCCAGAAAATGAGAATATATCTTCAGCTAAGTAATTTGTGAAGACTCTTCCTAATTGATTAAAATATGTCACCCTTTAAAAAATTATTTTTGCTTTCCTGTTCTATAGATTTCAAACTGGAGCTTACAAGAGCTTTTTGAGTTTTACAACTTTAAGCAAGTAAATAACTTGGAGGTATTGACTTGGAGTGAAGTATTACTTAAGAAAGAACAGGTGAAGAATGGAAATCACTTCAGATCAGACTTATTAGGAAAAGTGAGGTCAGACTGGATTCCACATAAATGTGGCAGGGCTACACACCTGTATAGTAATAAACAAGGGTTTTACCCCAAACGGGACACTGGTAAGGTTTTAAGACAGTGGGCAGTAACACTGCTGTCATTTTCCTGGCTATTTTTGTGCTCTGAATGTTGTCAGCCAGAGCAGTCTATAGATGAAGGTGCATATGCCATTGCCTTTTAAAATAGGAACTACCCCCTTGAAGAGAGAAAATGTGCAGAGCATGGTGTAGGTTTATGTATGACTCTGACACCAGCTGAGGATTAGGAACAAAGGATCCAGACTGGTCCTCTTTTTTTATTTACTGCCCTCAGCTGAACTGCATTCTTTATTTGCTTGGTACAATTGATCCACCCCACTCATGGTCTGATTGCTAAAGGCACACTGCTTCCAGCTTTCCTAACAATTTAGCCACCAAGAGCTCTAAACTGGAGAAGTTATTGATGTGAAAAGGAGTAAACTTCTGGAAACAGGCATGAAAAACTCCTTCCCTTTGCAAGGGGTAGTAGATTTGAGAAATACTGTCTTAACGCTTATCTGCAACCTGTTCTATTTTTTCTCTCTTAAAAACCAGTTATTGTCACGTATTTTTGGGGGGCACCAGCAAGCAAAGAATAACTAAGCATTAGGAAAAAAAGAGCCAGAAATATAATTAACTGATGTGGCTTATAGTAGATGGTTATTTTAATGGAAAATATCGTGCCGTATTAGAAGCACAATATACTGTAAATGTAATACTTGTTCATCAGGTTATACCCCTTAAAACTTGAACAGAAGGAGCATCTGACTGTTCTAAATTTTTTATTTGCAGTTAATTTCAGTATCAAGGGTCTCAAATCGTGTTAGAGAAAGTATAAACCACATCAAAACTGCATGTGTAAATGCATTATTTAATTTTTAAAATATACATTGCTAAAATGCAAACCAATAAACATTGAGAATTGCAATCATGAAAGCTACATCACAAGAGATGGGGGACATATTTAACTTGATTAGTAACTTGTCATTTATAATGTAATGTTTATTGATTTTTAATATTTGGTATTTCCACAGACAGTATCTGTGTGTCCTATCTAATAAATATGGACATGGAAAATGTCCCTAACAATTGCAGAAACATGTTTTGTAAGGATATTAAATTCTTACTAAGGCTTGTTACTGCCAATGCAGAGTGCTTGATCCAAGTATTAACATCTTGATCACTGTAATATCTTCTTTTTCTGTAATTAAACTAGGTTTAAGCAAGACCTGGCAGGAAATGAGCCTGTGAGATGAGCATGAGGTACAAGGATAAGGATGAACCAAGTATAACTGACTTCAGCCTCAGGCAACGTGTCTTTAAAACTGTGTATGGTAATCTTCCAAATACACAATTGCTGTTGATACAGAATGCCCCCCAGGGTTACTCTCCCAGATAAATTTGCACCAATGAAATCATAATCCGCTTTTAAACAGATAATTAAATCATTTCAGAAGGTTGTGGAGGCACTCAGATTTCATGTAAGACTGATGTTAGCTGGTGTAAAGTCACTGATCTAAGCCACTGTTAGGCCAAAACAAGTGTCTTGACAAAGCTGCTTGAACTGATGATTGTTTAATTTCCAAACCTGAAATTAAGTAAGTACAGTGTTTTCATACAGGATATCTCCATTTCTCCCATCCGTCCCTTGTTGTGACCGATGGTTTCAGACTTGGAACAGAGGAATAAAAAGAAGAAGGCAAATTTGGCAAAAGATGGAGACTGGTTTGACAAATTTTGTGTTTTCCTATACCTTAGAACTGGAGTGAATGTTTTACTATTTAGGGAAAACTCCAGTGCAACACTGAACTAATCATTGGCTTCTTGATATTTCCTCTGATTATCTAAAAGGAAACCCTTTGAAGCAGAAGAAGGGACAGTGAAGGAAAAAACTTCATGGGTCTCAAATTTTTAGCAGAAAGTCTTCAGTCTCCTGTTTAGCCCCAGCTTTTGCATTTGAACTTAGATAATGAAATGCTTGCAGCTTACCTACTGCAATGGCATAGGTGACTGAGCTCCTCCCTGTGCTCAGTAACTCCTCAGGAGTAACAGACTGCCCTAATATCCCCCAGCTCTTTTGTACAGGTGCCTTATCTGGTCTCCTATCCCGAATTACTAGATAACACCTCATCCCTCAGGCATGTCAGTCACACTGCTCGTCTTGGCATCATCTGCAAATTTGCCAAGGGTGAACTTGATCCCACTGTCTGTGTCACTGATTGAGATAAGAAACTGCTCTTTCTGCCTCCTCCCACCCTCCCATGCACCCCCAGTCCCCTCACCAGCGTTACAGTACAAAAAGCAGAAAAGGCCTTGGCTCTGTGCAAGCCCTGCTCAGCAATAACAAAAACATCTCTATATTATCAACCCTGTGTTCAGCACAAATCCAAAACACAACCCCATTCCAGCCACTGGGAAGAAAATTAACTATCCCAGCTGAAACCAGCACACTGTCACATAAAGGGAAAGGGTTCAAGGACCGAAGCTGAAAAGCCACGAAAGTCTTTATAGGAAAGGTAATTATCAAAGGGGCATCAGATAATATCTGACATGAGAGAGGAAAATAATAGTTAAAAAAGAGAGTCAGAGAAAGAGAAACTAAATCACAACTTCATTTTCTCACAGCTTGAATTTAGGGGGAGAAGATATGACCCTGCATTGTTCTTTTCTGCATACTTTTGTTGACAAACTCAAGCCAGCCTGAGCACCACTGGATTTACTGAGGGCAGAAATAGGAGAAAACGAAAGGGAGAGCATTTCATTGTATTTATCTCATCTATCCCTAATTCCTCAAGCAAGACATAAATCACAAATTGGGTTTGTGACAGCGAATACTTCTGGCTTTTGGGGGAAATATTTTTGCTTTGTACTGAATCACATTTCTAAACCAATTAGCTAGGGGAGGATTCCAGTTTTACGTTTGAGATGAAAGTAGGATTTAACTTCTGCTTCTCAAAACATTGGGTGTTATATACACTGGAACTTCTCACTGGTTGGTGACTCTGCAAGACTTAATCAACTATGATAAGGAACATATTTCTCAGAACTGTCTAAAGGTCACCAAGGAACATTACTAGAAGGATCCAGATTTCAACTCAAATTATGTTCATACAAAATCCTTTGCAGCAGCTGGTCTCTGTGCCTGGGTCATCAATATAGTAAAATTCAGAGAGGTTTGTATATATCAGCTCTTGAGCTAGCCCTGATGGGGGCATTTTGGTTAATGAATTTTTAATTATTTTAGTAGGCCTAGCTTAGCGTTCTGGGGAGCACGTAACAACCACCAGGGATAAAGTGGGAAGTGTTCAGTTCTTGGCAGTATGTACTCCTGTATTAATTTTTAGTAGCAAGTGGTAAAAAAGATGTATCTGTCCAGGACTTCTCAATTGTCATTACAATGCAACAGTTGGGAAATATTCTCCAGATGTACAAGTTTCATTTGAAACATCCATCCTGGGTCTGGCTGTCTGGAGTGTAAGACAGGGCTTATCACTTGTGATTCCCTTGAGCACCTGGCAGCAGGATTTCTCCATTCATCCTAGTATTACAGCATGCTCTCATTTAATTACAGAATAGTAAAAAACTTATCTGTTCTAGATGAAATCTACTCAAATGTAATGCCTGTCTGATTTCCACCTGTATTCTAAAATCATGAAAGTGATGCATATAAATTAATACTAGTTGGAGAGTAGGCCCACTAAGGTTGCATTCAGTTCTGCTTAAGATATCCTTCTATAACTATCATAAAATCTGCTGTAGTCTTTAAGGCAATAATGAAACAATTCTTTGCCTGAGTCACTATTGTGTAGAAAGATAGGTCTAAAGCAAAGATAGATAATGAAAAACTACTAGGATTATCTGAAAGTCTTTCATCAGGAGTCATTTGTAATTTTTGTAATAAAGTGAGACCAATTTCTTCTCTAATGTACCAATGTGGTATGTCTTTTTCAAGGTGTATTGTGAGAGAGAACCAAAATGTTGTCTGCTGGCTCAGGCTAACACTGAATTAGCAGCAGCTACAGGAAAAGTAGAAGCTATCAGGAAAAGGTTGCTTGTAAGTACTGCTTGATTAATAAGCTTCATTCTCTAACACCTTGAGCCCACTTAATTTCATTATATTTATTTATTTATTTATTTAAATGTGTTTTATTTTTATTGATTTTATTACTATCTAGTTCAAATACTATAGGAATGCTTTCATTAGAGATTATCCCCATTTTCTGAACAAATGTACTGAAGAACATTCCACAGTTTGGGTGCCAGCACAGGAAGCTGTTTATCCAAAATGACTGAGTTTCCTCAAAGCCATCTAGGCACATTATAACCAATAGATTAATAATTGAAATGGTGGTTGATAGAAGTAACTGGCTGTGCGTTTTATAAGGAATATATACCATGTTTTTATACCAGTAATGACCTACTGGAGTATAGCAATAACTTCCAGAAAAGGCTTTAGAAGCTCACACTCATTTGTGTTAATGTTTGTCATTAAACATATAAAAAAAACCCCCATCAAATCTCCTTTGATTTTTTGAAGGACCCACAAACATAGGTACACGTGTGCTCACATGCACATAGAAGAGGAAACTTTGATTAGTCTTTTACTGACAAGTGTCCTGTGAGTTAATGATATAATTGAAGACCACACTTGTCATCAAGTATCTATTGAACTTTTGAGAGGGATTATTTGTTGTTTAAGTGTTCATTTAATGGAGCAACTGCAGCACAAAGCGTTCTTGATACAAAGACATTTTATGGTGTCTTGGGAGATGGTGGGTGGAAGGAGTTTCTGCTGCAAGCTAATCAACCTTACTTAGCAAAGAAAGCTTCAAATGGTACAAAATCTATGACATTAATTAGGTTTAAAGGACTTTGACTTGGCTTAGGACTTTTCTGTTGGTAATATTTAGATCTGAAATCTCAAAATTTAAGATAGAAAGCAATTAAAAAAGGCTGAACATCCGTAATGTGGGGTTCATTCTCACTGTCTTCTTTTGTATTAGCATTTTAAAAGAGTGACCAAGATTCCCTTTTATGGAAACTCTTGGAAGCCTATGGTTTTTGGTATTTTACAATTTAATCTTTATTTCAGAAATTTTCTGGTTTTCTTCCTTCTATTGTAGTATCCACTCCTTCCTTGTTCTGAAGGAGATGCAGTTTTAGTGGCCAAACAAAGATAGCTTTTACCATCTCACTTTCTCTTCTGACCCCTCTGACCCCCACCCCAAAAATCCCATCAGCTGCTACAGCAGGTATTTTGCTTCCATGTGAAACAGCCTTAGACCTATGAGCATGGAGTTGCCCATTCAGATCAAAATCTGCCCTAATGAAGCTTGTATCTGCACTAAAAGACAGCTTTATGGAAGCATCATATTTTTTATTTCACATGTCTATATGGATGTATGTTTATTAAGTACAAACACTTTTGGACAAAAATAGCCTTCTAGTGTTGTTTTGGGGAGATTTTCTTTTTTTTGCTTATTTTTAATACACAGCAGTCACCCCTGAAACTCATGGAATCTTTTACTGTTTTAATGTGTTCCATTGAAAGGAGCACAAATACATCTCTGTTCCTTGCCTGACAGTATCTCAAATAACCTTTTCCTGGTTTAGGTGACCCTGCATTCAATCAGCCTCCAAATTTGAATTATCCTTCTTTTTACATTTGTTTACTTCCCTTTTTTCACATTTTTTTACTTCCCCTTTCCTCTCCTCATGCATTTTTGTGAGGGTTGTTGGCAGCAGTCTTTCTCTCAGCTATGCTTAGTTCCTAACAGGGAGAATTCTGCACCACAGGCAAAGTTGCAATTCCTTTGCATTTGTCTGTTTCCTGTGTTAGGCCAATAGGATCCCATTAAAACTATTATTTTTGTAATTGATTCATACCCTAGCTGATCCTGATTAACTTTTCTAAGCAACTGCAGCTGTAATCTTTAATTCCCTAGCAGCTATTACTCGTAACAATAGTAAGTTCTGGAGCTCAGGGGGTTGTTGAATGGGTAACCCTATAGTTGGTCAAATTCGCTGTTGACAAATGCAAACTAATACGTATTTGAACTTTTTATGAATACTTCTTGATTGCAGTTTGTTTATTAGTACCTTATGAAAGAGGATATGGGGACTGATCATGAAGAATTCAAAGAAAACTTTGAAGTTAGCCCTGTATTGAGCTGAGACTGGGACTGGATTACCCCCAAAGATCCTTCTAAATTATACCACTTTATGATTCCAAAAATAAAGCAGAAATTTAGTTTGTCCAGTAATATTTTACAAGATGAACTGCATCTGAAGAATAAAAAGGAAATACCTGTCTATGCAGCGTGTATAATATATATGCTAAGATGTATTTGTAGCATTTAAGAGAGCAAGTGGTAAGTGTTATCTAGTAAAAACTGCTGCACACATCACTCAGAAAAGCTTGAGTGTGACTTATTTCTTGTAACTGAGTTAACTGAACTTAGTCCAGAAATTTGAAGATGCCAAGAAGAGATTCAGTTTTATTATATGAAAAACCTTAAAAAATGTATGCACTTACATAATCCACATCTTAATCTGCCATTTCCTTACTGAGGATTATTGGCAAAATTTTTATTTTTAGGCAAATTATTCCTCTTGGGCATTTCTGTATTTGTTTCTTGTGGTCCACGTGTTGCATTCATCTCGCAGGAAGAATGCCCGTCACCATTTTTAGGTGGTCTCCTATACAGCCTCCAATTATTTTACTTCAAAAGCTTCAGTTACAGTGCAACCCTTTGCTCAGACCAGTGCAAAATACTGTTCATTCGAATGTTTTGCAAATTCCAGATAGGAATAGGATTCTCATCTATTGTGTCATCCCTTTTTCCATATCTGAGGTGATTGAAGTTACTGATTTCCACAAACTGGTTACGTACATTTGGACTAACAATGATTTCTGTACCTATTGTACTCATGGAATAGAAACTGTGTAATTTCTTGTTAATGGAGAGGCTTTAAATGTTATTTAAAGAAAATATTTGAAAGTGATTGAAGTAACCTAGTTTTAAGTATAAGTTTAATTTTATCTAAGCGCTGTGTGGCAGACTGGAAATTATCAAAGTGTCTATAAGTAGTGCGTAACACTGAGATGTGTATAAAAAACATCGATAGTTTCCCCAGGACCAGCAGCTAGAAGGAAAAAAAACCAAGCTGCGAGTTAGCAGGCACCAGAACTTCAAACAATCTATGAATCTTAGAAGGAAGTTTATGTTTCCAGAATTATAACAGGATGGGAATGTGACACCCATTTTATAAAATGTTAATCCAAAAAGTTTCACCTACAGGAAATTCTATGGCTGAGAGATGCATTTCCTCTGATGGTTACTGCCTGGTTTCCTACCTGTGAAATTTTAGAGGGTGCTGAGAGGCTGAGTTCATTAGAAAAGTTCAGTAGATGGAATGAAGTCTGCAGAACAGGGTCATTTCCTGTCTTTACACTTTGCTCTCTGGGCTCATCCTTTTTCGCCATCTAAACATGCACAACATGGCCAACAGTGAATAAATTTCTCTGCAGATTTTCATCCCTATTCAATGATCCTGAACAGCACTGTTGGCTTCCTCAGCTAGAAACTTGTATTAATCCATGTGCTAAAGGATATGATGTGCAACATGCTGTTCATGGGGATGACTCTTATGTACAGCAGTAGCATTTACCAGGATTAGCTGATGAAAAGATGCAAATTTAGCAAGAAACATTGACATTTTACTGTCATCCATTTTTAGAGTTTGAATAAAATGCTACAGACAAATTTTTCAGTTTCCTTTTGTTTTCTAGAGAGTTTTACATCTAGCAAAGTTTCAACAGTTCAATTTTTCCAACCACGGTACTTCTTGATCTGCATGACTTAATTCTTCATTCAGTAGTTTGTAATGTGGATCCCTGGCCTACACAACCTGTTCCAGCTGGCTCATGTCAGGCTTTTTAAAGGTAAGATTCATTGTGTAAGGAAGTCTGTGAAATTAGTATAAAGGGAAGGTAAACTTGTATTTTATTTTTCTGGGAAAAGAAAAATGAACCATGCAGTCGCTTCTTAGCAACAAGTACTTAGATTTTATTTACCTTAGCTGCTGATAACCCTGTGTACCCCATCAGCCTGTAGAAAGCTCTTAGTCCTTATCTGGGTTGTGTGAGTAAACAACTCAGACTTGTGTCCACAAAAACAAGAATTCTTCTAATGTTAAAGGAAGGTCATTTTCTTTGTATGGACATTTTTCTGTACCTCTCTCTCTGGGCTGTTGGCTGACTGTGTCCAGTCTGTAGGATTGCCTGCTATTCGTCAGCTCATTTCTTGCCCTTTCCCCTTCCAGTCATTTATTTGCCTGTCTCTTTTCCATCTTCCTCTATCAATTTTCTGAAGAATAAACTTGAAGGCAGAACATCAGATACTAGTGACCTCTGCTTCTGCATTCATGGATCTGCTGTGCTCCCTGACTCATAACTCAGCTTCTTTCTGTTGGCAAAGAGAGAGAGGGAAGGAGAGCTGTACATATTTTTCATATGGAAGTTTTTGTGGCCAGCAATTCTCAGTGATGATAACCAGTGCAGCTGTTGGTAATCAATAATACACCTTCAGTCTAGGTAGCACAGTTACACTGACCTCCCTTCACTTTTCATGGGTTCCAGAATATATCTTTAAATGAGAAATGATGAGGGCATTGGCTGCCCCCTCAGTCAGTTCGCAGACAACACCAGGCTGGGCAGGAGTATTGATCTGCCAGAGGGCAGGGAGGCTCTGCAGAGTGATCTGGACGGGCTCTCCTCCCAAACAACAAGAGATAGGACAAGAGAAAATGGCCTCAGGTTGTGTCAGAGAATGATTAGATTGCATGTTAGGAAAAATTTCTTCACCAGAAGTGTTGCCAGGTAGAGTCACCACCCCCGAAGGTATTTTAAAGGTGTGTAGATGTGGCATTTGGGAACATGGGTTAGTGGTGGGCTTGGCAGTGCTGGGTTAACAGCTGGACTCAGTGATCTTAAAAGTAATTTCAGACCAAAATTATTCTATGGTCTATGGGCAACATAGTAACAAATATGGTTACCATAATCTTTTTTTGTTGGTAAATATACACAGGCTGGTACTAATACTTACACAGTATGTAAGTTTAAACATTTAAAATGTTCTGAAGATGATTAAAGAATGTTCTGTGGATGGTGATGCCTATGAATCCTTTCTTGCATGTTAAATTTTTAATATCTCATCAAGTCCAACAATTACTATGTATTTACAGTAAATTGAATGAAACGGTAGTTAGGAAATATGAAAAAGCATTGTTTCTTCTCAAGCAAAATTATTTTATAGGTATTTTGAGTGGAAATAAATCAGGTTTCCATCCTTCAGGAGACTACTTATCTGCTAAAAATATTTGTGAAAATTATGATTTTATATTCATGTGTTTATCACAAAAACGATGCCTATACTATGCAAAAAAAAAAAAAAAAAAAGACAAGTTTAGTAGTGCTAGGGCAAAAATTTGGGCCAAGCTGATCCTTTTTTGCAGAAGTGGTGCAAAAAATCAATAAATGATTGTATTTATCATTACAATTGTTCTTATCAATATATGAGAGAACTTAAAATATACTCTGTGCCTGAAAAGGGTTATAAAAGGGCACAGGCCAGCAGACTTGCTATGGAGAGTAATGGCTCTCTGCTGAGATTTGTGGAACACAGTTTCCTGGCACTAGCTTCCTCGAAAACAAGTGTTTTTAAAATACATTATTTATCCCATAGAATTTAGGGGGCTGGGGTATAAAGTGCAATATGTAATTCTGCTCTTGCTAGACTTATTTATCTTACATGCCATGAAAGGATGACAAAAGGGAATGGTGTGTTTTGTAGTGACAACTTTCCTATTCAGAAATCATAGGATAAGAACTGCTGTGATAAAGGAGACTATTACGTATCAAAAAAATCAAATCCCACAGGTATTGAGGCATTCCTTACTGCTTGTCTCACTCTCTCATCTTTACTACCTGAGCCTTTGATGGATGAGTGCACTTGAACTATAGTCAGCTCTACGTTATCATGCAGGTAAACTTGAGGTGTCTAGAAATAAGTCTCTCCTAAAAAGGAGTAGAGAACTGTTACTGTGCTCGTTCTTCTTATGCCTCAAATGCTAGACTGATGAAATTTTACTTATAGCCCATCTCTGTTAGATGCCCTTATTAAGTATAAGTCCTCATTAGTCTCTCAATTTAAGATTAATCACCATAAAATTGATTGGCTGCCTCGTTATCCCTAAAGAAATCAAGTCAACTTTCTTTATTAATCTATAAGATGCATCCTTCCCCCTTTGTCAATAAATTTCTTGGTTTTAATTTATAAATAATTTCTAAACTCCCTGGTTGTACACCACCAATTCAAGCATCAAACCTGACAGAAGAGCTCCAAATCTCCAATCTTGCAAAAATGGCAAAACCAGCTTTGGTGGAGACATGCACACCTTGCTTCTGCTGCTGTTCTTTCATTAAACCTGAAAGAGGAAAATTTTGCCCTCGAGTGGAACTCACCGTTGTTAGCTCTGTAAGTTACTCTAAAGAAACAAATCCCTTTGAGGCGCCTTGTTTCGAGGCAGGTGCAGTATGAAAGGAAAGCAGGGGTGTTGCTGCCCTCTGAGCAGAGAGCAGAGGCGTGGCTGAAGGCGCAGATCAGCGTGCAGAAGATCTGCGGGTGTTCTGCCACTGGCCATAATGTCTGCCCCTGAGCAAACTGCTGAATCTTTTTGTGTCTCCAGGCTCATGTGCACAATGAAAATAATAGTTCTCTCTTGCATTTTTTTAACCTAAATTTTTGTTAGTTAATGTACTTATGTTGATCCAGGAGATGCAGGGGAAAAAACCACAGAATATAGCAAAACACTTTCTCTGAAGTTTCTGTCCCTCAAAGTTAAAGGTACTGTCTACAATTTTTGTCATTAAAATATATTATTTAAAATAAAAAAATAATACTTTTAAAAAACAAACAAAACCCCCTAACAACAAACCTTAGCTACACTATTTACCCATATCTTTTCTGCATAAGCTCACATCGTCACTTGAGAAAGCAGTTGAAGAAACAGTCCTATGTCAAGATGATGTAAACAGAATAAACAAAATTACTGGGCTAGCCAACAGGCTGGTTAAGTGACCTGAGGTAAGAAGATTTTGCCGGAATGTTCATCCTAGTGTGAGTTTTTAAATAGTTCAAATTTTTATTTTTGAACATGAGGTTAAATTTTTGAAGATTGTGTTGGGAAAAAGGCAGGGAAGTGCAGGGGAAGAGGGGGATGACAAAGGTGACAAGATGACACTTATTAGAAATCATTTAGATTTTAAAAAAAGACCCAACGAAACAACCCAAAACCACAAATAAATGCTCAATAAAATTGTGTGAAGTAAAATGTGCTGCACCACATTTGTATTGCCTAAAAATCAAGTGTTGCTGAGAAACTGATATTGGCACGATTGCTGGAGAGAAATCTCAATAACTAAGTCACCACATTTATACACAACTGGGAACACATTGTGACAGCCTGGGCAGCCTCTGGTTAATGAGCAGAAAGACTGAATAATCCTCTAGGTCAGGATGGAGCCACCCTGCATCTGCCCTTGTTGCACTTTAGATCGCAAATAAGAGGAAGGCACCCGCCAGATATTTGCTATTTGCTTTTGGGTTTTTTCCTTTTACAGAAACTAATAATTTTTAAATAAGAACGAAATGTATTTATGTTAAAATTATATATATTTCAGTGTGATTATTAGCTTTATTTGCAGACAAACATCATTAAAGCTACCACATGCCTATTTAACAGAACAATTCAAGTCAGCCACAGCATTGCTGAGCAGCCTCTCCTAGGTCTTTACAGAAATTGTTCTGTCTCAATCCATCATGTAGAATTTTAATGACTCCGTTTTTGACAAATAAGTGTATATGACAGGAAATAGAAAGTACAAGGAATATTTACACTATGACATGTGTTCCTAAGGCAGTCTGAAAAAATATTTTAAGTTGAATTTCTTAGAATCCCTGTGACCTTGCTTTCTAAGATCTGAGTGTGGATACTTTTGTTTCTGCAAATATCTCAGCAGAGGCTAGCAATCAATATTAAACCAATTTGGAAAAAAATTATTGTAAGAGAAAAATACTAATCAAAAAACCCTAGTGCAATTAAAACAGAATCTATTTTTTTATCTGATTCTGAAATTACTATGCTAGAAACTTAAAATACGTGACTAATCTTCCCTTTGGTAGAAAAACAGTGAAGTTGATGTCACTATCTGCATAGGAAAACTTTTGTTTGCCCCAAGACACCTGAGATGGTCCCTACTGGCCTGGCCTTGCAGACCTCCAAAGCCTTTGGAAGCTCTGTGCAAGTCAACAGCCTTAGCCCATAGTTAGTCTCCAGGTCTTGAAGATTTACACATAGTTTAAAGAAGTTTGTCTCCAAATTTTGAGGTTTTATTAGTGATCTTATTGTGTAAGTTAAGGGGAAAAATATTGGAAAGGATTAATTGAGAATGTCAAGCCTTTTCCTCTGAGAATAAATTCTTTTTGACTAGAACAGGAGACAGTTAACTTCTGAAAAGCATCAAGACTGATGATTTTGTCTATATAGCATTGACCTGGAAGCTCAGCCATTCAGACTAATAAATCAGGCAATTTATATTTAATCATTAACTAACTCCCGAGCTGAACAGCTGTTCAAAATTAGAAATGGGTCACCCCGGCCAGGATGACATTACAGGCAATCTATAATGCATTAGAATAAAATTATAGTGATTTTTAACTGTCTGGAAATTTATTACACTGCATGTTCCAACTCTTAAACCCTTGTTAGCCAATGTCACTAGTGATTTATGGTGCTTGGCTGGTATGGTAAAATTACTGAAGATTTAAATAGACAATCATTCTATGTTTAGCAAATCTTCAAATTTCAAAGCTATTTTGGAGAGTGAGGTGGGTGCTCTTTATTGTTTATGACTTACCAGTCAGTGACAACAAGAAGAGAGAATTGATAAATCAAAAAGCCCTCTTGTAAATTAATGGATTTATTGTCTTGTTGCCCTTAGTAAAAGATTTAAAGAAAAATCCAATGACTTCTGTAGGCAAAAATGGATGTCTAAAATATTCAAAGCAAAACTGCTACATTGCAAAGATTGTTGTTAGAACCCTCAACAGGAATGGTCTTTTACTTGTCAGATGTTGGGCATCTCTCATGAATGGAACTGAGGTTTAGGAGGCCTTCACACACCAAATTCCTGTGTTTATACTGTGAAACATATACATGCTAGCTCTTATAAGCAGCACATTTTGATTAAAGATACTTCTATTTTCTTAGTGAATCTTCTGTATTCCTCTTTTATAACAATAGACTTTGAGTCTTCTGTTATCATTAAATTCTGTGTCTGTCTTCACAAGATTAAATGTTTAACCATTTCAGTAAGTGTTTCTGATTTTTCTGAAAAATATAAGTGGAAAATACTTAATTAATGTAAAATTTAACAATTATTTTGTTACTTTGGTTTTGTACGCATAGAAAATTATTTTTTAAATGAGAGTGAGTTGTTATTTGAGATGGATTTTATAATCTGTACAGCTTTCAAGAACAATCACATTTAAGAGTTTTCTTTTAAGCTCTTAAGCAGATGACACCAGCAAAAAACAAGCATTTAATATCAAATTACATGAAGTATAGAGGATACTTTCCATTCAGAGATTTTCATTGATTTAGATTACATCATGTAAAGGACTGGGAAAATATTATTTGATTACTGTCATTGCTCTGAAAAACAAATGTCTGTATGGGCAGTGGTAAATGTCTGTCCTTATAAGTAGTTCTGAGGTGCTTTCCTTCTTTCATCCTGGCGCTTTCTCTGCTTCAGTCACTGGAGAATGATTTCCTGAGGTTTCCCTAATTCAAGTGAACAAACTATGAAACAACTTTATTTTATCTACAGTATTTCAAACAGTACAAACAAAGAAGAAAGCTTATGGCAGTTTATTCCTATTTTACATCTAGAATTTTGTCCATTTGAAGATGACTCTAACGGGTGATCAATTTTTACCTTCAGAGCCCTGCCGAAGCTATTTGAGCATGCATTCATGCATACATTTATTCCTTTGCTGGGAATTGTACACACAGAACAATCAAAGCATAATGTGCCAAATACTGCTAGTTTGGGGTTTATGCCACGTCACAAATCCTGACTGAAAAAGAGAGGATCCATATATTAAATGTTAACTTTCTTTAGAGAAGATGCTTTCATTTTTCTGAAATTCTTTAGTAACCAGCTCAAATTTTAAATAGATGGTGGGCTGTCTTTATCGCATAACTTGAATAAATTAACAACTTTCCACATAGCTGCTTATAATAAATCATCCATATCTGAGACCATTCCTGACTATTCATCCAAAATATCCCTGGTTTAATGTGTTAAGATGAACTCTGAAGAAGAACAAGGGGAAACAGGGCACTCTGTAGGAAAAGAAAAATATATGAAGAAAGCGATTTTAGAGTTAAACTTTGACAGAATCATTGCAGCTGGAAGGAACCTTCTGAAATAATCTAATCCATCCCCATTGATCAAACAGGATTGGTTGGACCAGATTGTCCAGGACCATGAAAATTCCACAGCCTCTCTGGGCAGCCTGTGTGTTTGGCCACCATCTTCTTTTCTCCTGTCAAAATTCCAAATCATTGCAGCCTTAGCTGAGTAAGAGGTCTGTAGCTAGTAGGTGAAAGAAGGCAGATAAATAAGAGCAAAAAATCCTGCAAGTCTTCACAGAATCATAAAATGGTTTGGGTTTGAAGGGACCTTAAAGACCATCTAAGTTCTAAACCCCCTGCCACAGGCAGGGACACCAACTCTACTGCCTTTCTCCTCCCATTGGAAAAAAAAAAGTGAAACAAAAAGTTGAAGTAACATCTTTATTGAGGTTGAAACAGCTTTTTCCTCTTCTTCTTTTTTGTCTTCTACTATTCTTGTTTCCTTACCTTTTCTGGATGTTGCAGGAAATGCTTGCACTGGCATTAGGACACCAGATCCTGCCAATATTACAGTGCGTCTACCATGCTGTATCTGATGTACACAAAAGCACCAATTACTGAAAGAAATCAGTAGACAGAATGTTTGACAAAGAGTCCTATGCTGTTGTTTTCAGCTTCAAAGGTTTCAAATCACCACCATAAATTCTGGATTGTTTCCAGCTTTTGCAGTCTTTGGAAGTGTATCCCTTGCTGACAGAGTACTTCTCCTGTTGTATTTTTGTGTGCTCCTGGTTAGTAACATGGAGATTAAGCATTCTGTCACTCCCGTGGTGCTCAGGAGATAACGTTTTCCAATTTTCCTTTGCAGTCCAAAAACATGTGTTGGAGCCAGTCCATCGAAAACCTCAAAGCACAGAAGAAAATGTTATGTGGTGACATCATATTGACAGCAGCATTTGTGTCTTACTTTAGACCCTTCATAAAATTATATCACCAGGAACCAAAGGGGCATTTTGCCATTCCTTCTCTAAAGGTAAAAAAAGTAAAATATTCTGTACAAAATGGGAGTCTCCAGTGAAGTGTATGGTTTGTTAAAGTTGCTGTCTTTCAAATATTTGAAGTACAGATCTGTATATAAAAGTGCCTCTTTGAAGGTATTTCTTTTCCAGGATATGTATATATGTGCACTGATATATATATATATATATATATATATATATAGGGCGTGTGCACACAGGTATACTTTCCTCAGATTACAGGTATCTTTAGAGGGAAATGAAAGAGGTTCTGTGGCAAAAGAATATCCCTTCCCTCTCCATTTCTCAATGCCAAAGTCTGTTCTTTGTGACACCTTTGTAACAGCAAACGCTGTAAAAATGATAGAGCTGTACAGAAAGACCTTAGCTTTTCAGCTCCAGGAAGAGAATATAGTCATGATAATCCCCATTTTTCTATAAACAGAGGAAACCATGATAGTACTCAGCAAACGCATAGAAGTTCTAATCCTTAGAGCTGTCTCTGCAAATCTTTCTCCCTCCTTACTTTTGAAGCTTTGGATCATTCCTTTCTTCCTTAGTGCAAATGCTCCTCACCCCTTCCTACTTGCTTCCTACTTCTTATGGGCATTATATTATGATTAATGTTGTTTATTCTCAGAAAAATCTGAAATGGGCAGCACTTACTTCATTTTCATTTCATAGATCTATGGCACAGCAGGTGAGCTGAGTTATGAGAACCCTCTGGAAATACAGTTAAATCCAACCTCGAGTTTCCAAGGTCAGCTCAGAACTGTGGGGGCATCTCTTTGTAGACCTTTGCTTTGTGCTAGAGTTTAACAGTTGCTAACTTGTCTAGAGCTTTGCTTCACCTGGAACCTCTCCCTGTCCTTTTCCACCAAAAACTTGTTTGCAGATAAAATCCTTTTTCAGAAACCTCCTTCTACCTTGCAGCCTAGTGCTGATAGGTAGAAAAAATTGCCCTGTATATTTTCAATAGTAGGACTTTGGAAAGAAATGTCATTCTTAACTCTTTTATAACTGCTCTGCATTGGATTGAACATTTTTATGAATTAAAAATAAACCATACTGTGATGTTTTGCTTTTTAAGACGCTTTCACTGAACAGCAGTGAGACAAAATACCTCATTTCAGTTTTGATTGTTTTCCTCCAAGTGAGGAAGAGTGGAAAAGAAGAGACAAATATACTTGAAAAGTTATGTTAAGATAGGTGCTCATTAATAGTCCTCTACAGAAGGAACAGCAAGTAGTTCTATGTCATTAAGTATCAGCTTTGTGCAGATACAGTGACAATAGATGCAGATATATGCAGATATTTTTTGTGCATTGTGTGAAAATTAATATTAGAAACACTGATAATGCCCCAGTGCAATTGCTTTTCACAAGTAAGTATTTCAGCTCACAGAAATGACTGTATTGGTTGTCTTACAGTCCAGAGATAAAACAAATCATGTTTTCAGTCTTTTGATTTATTTAGATGAATGTGTTACACATGGGAGATAGAAATGTTGCGTGCTTGCAGAGGGGAGTGTATGCCTGCTGGGACTTTTGTGCTTGTATTTTCAGCACATTCATCAAAAGTTAGGTTTATTTTGGGCTCAGAGATTAGAATCAATAGTTAGACAATTTAAGGTGGTACCTGTTCTGTAATAGTAGGGTAACTATGACACTGTGCCACAGAAGCTGCACTAGAGGCATGGTGTCATTCTTATTACTACTAATAATAGTGCAAATAATAGTGCAATATTACTAATAATTGTGCACATTTGGCTCAACTTAAATATATCTAGTGCTTTTTATTATAAATAACTATCAGATATACACGCTTTTTTTTTTTTGTTTCAGTGTACACTTTTAAAAGAAACTCCAGTCTAAACGCCAGCACTGAGAACTAGACATGTCCAGGGAAAAGGGAAATTTTGATGGAAGAGTTTTTAAGATACTTCTGAATGGGGGAGAAGATAGTTCAGGCTTAATAATGATGATGCAGTGCTTTCCTTTATTTATGGCTTTTGAATTCAATCCAAAAATCACTAATAAAGAAGCCTGGAATAACACCATGAAGGAATTGGTGGGGGTTTGCCCTTTGCTTCAGTAAGGAAAAAAATAATTCCAGGCATGTGGTATATATAGCTCTTCTATTATGCTTCCACCAGCCCCTCCTGTTTGTTCCAAGTAACCTATATATTCATTCTCTCTTACTCTGTTGTGCTGTGTTAGGCACTTCCCTTCCCAGCCGTACCTGTTTGGTAAGCAGTGATTTCAGATGTTCCACTGCTGTTTTATTTCATCTCCTTGCAAGTGCCTGAGAGGGGCTGGCACCCAGCTATTGTGGCCGTGGATGGCAGCTCTGTGGTGCCTCCTCCTCCTCGGTGCAGGGGCACCCACACCAGAGCACTGCTGCAGCTGGTGCCCCACAGGGAGCTCCACGGCTGCCTCTGCCCCCAGAGATGGCCCCGTTCTCTGCCTTTTGAGTGAAACAAACTATATTAATAAGATGCCATGGGAATCCTGCTTTTTTTTTTTTTTTTTTTTTTTTGGTGGATAAATACTGATTTGCGTTCCAGAAATAGCAGCTCAAGAGCATACATAAGCATTGAATTTGCAGTATCAGAATACACTGAAATGCATAATATATGGTGCATTTTCGACTTTATTGAACTATAAATATTTTTATGAAGTAAATGTCTTAAGAGAAAACACCTTTTTAAAATCTGTTATAAATATGATAAACTGCTTCTCGTCACATTTCCTAGTACTGTATTTTCATCTGAAACTCCACAGGGATCCTCCTTACTTTTCGGCCTTACTTTAATTTATATCCCCCAGCTATCTTGTGCATTGCACTGCGTCATGTCTTGCTGCTTGGTAACCTTGCTGGATGATTATATTCCACTCTGATTCGAGGGCTCCTGTTCCTGTGACGGAGGGCCTGGGCCCAATTGCCCCGTTGACAGATGATGCTGTGACTGCAGCATGGAGTAACGAGGGTGCTAGGATGTCAACAGAAAATGCCACTCTTCTAACAAGCTCTGAGTGCTGACCTCCAGTGATAGATCCCCAGCAACAGGGAATTAAATGCATAAAGAATAAATATGGAGCTGACCTTAAAGTCGTACGTTGAGGACAGAAAGGAGATGTGCACGCTGAGGAATTGGCTTTCGTGTTTCCTGCCTTCAAGTTCCCTTAATTTTCGTAAGGGATTGGCGTTTGTTGAAATGCACTTACTGAAAGAATTGAAATATTACAACAGTTCTGCTTCTTTATCCATAGCATCATTTTCCTTTCAAAACGGTGCTTAAAAAGATGCCCTTCTTATGTTCTTTTCAAGTGTTGAGAAGGAAATGAAATGGAGGTTGAGGTGCACTCCTTGTGAGGGTCAAATCACTTTTTCAAGAGCTAAGATGCAAAGCCTGATGGTAAGACCTTACTTATACACTGCAGTTTAGTCAGCAGAACACAGCATGTGCACCTCACATGTACATGCAGCGTTCAAGGCAAAAGCCAATATTGGGTCATTTCCTGGTAAACAAACATGTTTTTAATTCTTATTATTGTTACTGAATTATATGTAAGCTGATAGCACTAGCATGTAACTGATCTCTTCATACATTTTCTTATCTTTGCTTAGATTTAGGGAGAAAATGCTCTATTCCAAATGGCTTTCAGAGTGAGTTTTACTAAATTCCAGATATAACACAAAATTACACAACACAGTAAATGGTCATAGTAATGCCTGATTTTTAAAATAGGTCTTAATCATCTAGCCTGTCTGCTCATTTGAATCGGCTCTTTTCCCTCATCTGTCCTGGTTTGTTTTTCATTCTTTTTTCAACCCTCAAAAATAATAATGATTTTTCATTCACACTCAGTAGTACCCTGCTCTGTGAAGATACACTGTCTGCTTACCTATCTCCATTATTATCTACTTTTTCCACGCCCATGGAAACAGATTTCTCCCAAGTCATTCAGATTCCAACCCTTCAAGAAAGTTTTACTTTAGATGAGGATGTACCAAAAACTGTAGCAAAGGAATATATATATATATATATATATATATATGCTCCCCCAACATCCCTATGTCAATTCCAGTGTCTGCCATTTCCATGTGGGGCTGTACCCTCATATTTGCTTATAAGAAAAGCCCCAGCAATATATTTTAACATGAGGAATAACAAGAGAGTAGGTAGAAAGATGCTGAACTCAAAACTGTCAAACTCTTAAACACTGGGCAATTCTTTGTGAACAGTTTTCCATGGTTTAACCACTCGCTTTTAGAAAAACTTTGACATTTACATTACATAAAGGAAATCCTTCTATAACCAGCATTTATCTGATACTGGGGGGCAGAGAGAATTTTATTTCTCAGGTAAAGTTTTCTGAAGACCATTGAAAGAGCTTTAGCCTTTGATGAGACTGTACTAACGGAAAACATGTGTGACTCTATTGATCCCATGCTTGATCCTCTGCTTGGAAGACATACAGTTAAAAAGGGAAGGTAGGTATGCTTGAGTAATCAGAATTTTTCCATGACAACTGCATCTATATTGCTTTGATGTCCACATTTTGCTTACTGCTTCAACTCTTCATGAAACAAATTATTTCTTTTGAAAACACAGTGGCTAAAACCTGTTGATGAGTGGATACTAATATGTTAGCATCTGCATCTGATTAGATAGCAAAATTATGTTCTCAGTTTCCAATTTGGACTCAAAGTACTATATAGATGTGTGTTTCTCAAACTCAACTAGAATTCTATACTTTTTTTACTTCAAAAAAGGAGTAAAACAGGGTGGAGCATATATTATGATTCGGCTCAAAAGAAAGGAAAGTATTTCCTTTCCGTGTTAGGCATCTATAGCAAGAGGGAAATCATTGGAAATGACAGGCTAAATTTGGATTCAACAATACAGGCCGTTCCAGTAGGAAACTCAAACTGGCTGACACAAGGCTGAGTTAATGTTCTGTTCCTCTGTTCTGACATAGCAGTGGCAGGAGTGGTAGATGGTACAAGGGAAGGTAACCTTATGTTTTGACCTTTTTAGGGTGATGTCTGTGAATCTCATCTTTCATTCCCATACCCCCTTTCTCCCTTATATTTTGAAAAATTGTCAAACTTAGAAAATATAATCAAAAATATTTTCTAAGATATAACTTAGATACCTTTAGATACACATTTTCAGTAGGATAGTTGGGAAAATAAAGGAGTTTGTCCATGGTGCAAGAGAATTTCAGTCTGTAATGTCTTCCATAACTTTTCACGAGACCTTTGGATGAAATTGCTGAGTCCTCAATGCAGATGTCAGCCTAAAGAATAATGTTGATTTGTGGTTGCTCGAGAGTAAGCTTGTTAAACCTCATTAAATATTTTATCTGCTGAACTGAAATGCCATGTCATTGTTTCTGTTCAAATGTGAATTTATTTTTAAGTCTGAAAGTGTTCCTCTCTTTTATTCTTGTTTGCAAGCAACACATCAACAAGGTGGATATTTCATGTTGGAGAATGTGATGTTTATTCTGATATAAAGCCAGACATACTCCTGAAGTATTTCTGGATGGATCTCAAATGTTAGTCAAAGAGTGGTTAGAGTGCTGGCACAGCTTCACATGGTCAAAAATGAAAATATGAAAGAAATTATAAAGAAATTATCTTATTTTGCCTGAATTATCCTTTTAAAAGTTTTTAAAAGCATTTTCTACCTCCTTTCCCCCACCTTATTTCAGTCATTGGTGCCTGCACAGTAAATCTGAGCAGTAAAAAACAGCTCAAACCCCCTTGTATACCTGAAGCTCCTGGAAGATGCACTCTTGCCCTGCACTGTAAGACATTGAAAATATCCCCCTTTGTTGCATTTTTCTATAGCTGTATTTGAAGGACTTCAGAGTAAGAGCATACAGATTGCTTTTCAGACTCCATAGTGAAGAAAATCTAATGAAAATTAGAATTATACTGGTCTAAAAGAGAGATCAGAAATTTCACAGGCTAACATCTTTACGGCATGAGACAGAAGGATGTGAAACAACAGAAAGAATTCAGATTGAAAAGGACAAGGGTCACAGCAATATAGTTTTGCATTTATTTAGCAAAGGCTTCCACATAGCACAATGAAGCTGTGTACATGGACACAAAAGCAAATATATTAAGGTATTAAAGAATAGGTTCTTCTGCTGAATATTTTAGGCAGTGTTACATGACCTGGCATTCTGTGCCTGATTGAAGATGCACAAGTCACCTTTGAGGGGCACTTGTGTGTGTGTGTATAGAAAGATGAATAAATAAGCAAATATATATATATATATATGTATACCACGATATACATATACACAACAATATATATATACCCACACAACATATACCCCATTTATTACCAAATAAGCAGAGTTTGCCTCATTCTCGATTCATTTCTGTCATTTGTTTATTTTAGTCGTTCTGTCAGGTACTTTGAATTTTTTTTTCCTAATAAAGAAAGACTAGAAAGGTATTTGTGATAGATATGGTGCAGTCCAGCAGTTGAAGTTCATTAATAATTGGAATGTTGCAGAGTATGAAGTAATGAATACTAATTACTCCTTTCATGTCTGACAGCACCCCATGGACCAATACATCAGCCCAGACTTTAATTTGGTTCTAGTAATGGTTTCATCAATAGTACATTAATTCTGTGTTTGAAAAGATGTACAGTTGAACCTGACCCACACAGTAGATACCACTGTCATAAAATGGCCACATACTGACAACAACTGGATAATTACAAATAATTAAATCCACTGAGCTTCAGACAATCCTAATTTTAAGTAAAATATATCTTATCATATCAATCGACAGAAAGCATAGCAAGGGAGATTTATCAACTTGTACTCCTTCCAAAGCAAATTTACTAGCCTGTTTATTAGAGAACTTGCTGATCTGTGAAGCACTTCATAAAAGTACCTCTCCCCTTCCTTCTTTGCAAGATGGTTCTTATGTTGCACTCCTGGATATTCTGTAACACCAGCTCCCGCATTGTTTCTGAATGAATCCTGCAAAAGAAATCCTCAGCCTTGGAAAACTTCAAATGGATAAATTTGTATTTTCCTCAAAACCAGGTGACCATAGGTTGAACTAGAGGTACTCATTATCTCTGAAAAGCAGACTTCATGCTTAAGTGCCTTAGTATATATTTAGAAGCCTAACAAATTTTAGGTGTTCAAATTTGTGCACATTTTTTTATAATTTTGGAGCTGCAAAACTGCTCAGTTGTTTCTAATACGCTTTAGACTGGAGCCTTATGTTCAAAATGGCTTTAAAATGCTATGATTTTTTAAAATATATTTAATTATATTTGCT
This sequence comes from Daphoenositta chrysoptera, assembly GCA_013397915.1. Lineage (NCBI taxonomy): Eukaryota > Metazoa > Chordata > Aves > Passeriformes > Daphoenositta > Daphoenositta chrysoptera. The sequence goes on along the minus strand of VZRO01003847.1, from coordinate 1,566,970 downwards.
TTGAGAAGCAGAAGAGAAGGAAAAATAGTCAAGTAATTTTAAGAAAATCTCAGTTGTAGTACATAGCTTTATGTAAACATGCAAGGCACAAGAAAAAAAGTAAATAAAATTTGGGTGCAACGTATTAGCAACATATACAAAAATTATTCAAGATGCAAGTACTTAGATTTTTTTGGAGCTGATAAATCGAGGCATAAAAGTAAACAGGTATCAGTTCTATATGGTGTTGGGTTTTGGCCCTCACCTGCTAAAAGAGGAAAAATGCCGTTGAATAGATTTGGTGTGGATGGCCCTTAATATTTGAATTTTACCTCTGTGTGTCCTATCCTGTTTCCCAAGCACCACTCTTTTGGAAGTCACTGGCTATGAGCATTAACTAACAGATCAATATAATTTTGGCTCATAGGAGAGAAGACAGAGGAATAAATTCCCTGTTCATAAGGCTCCTTTGCACAGTTACAAAGAGGTAGTCATGTCTCTTCAGCTGCAAGGTTAGGTTATTAAAAGATTTTTTAAGATGTCTTGAAATTTGATTTATGTGCAAATGTATCTTGTATGAACAAGTTTCCATTCTTATGAGGCATGACTATTATTCATGAAACAGCAAGAAAATTCACTCAGTTTCTCCACAGGGAGAAGCTTTCCTTGCCTTGAACGTCTTGCCAGCTGTGCAGCTTCAAGGCAATGCTTTTCCCACTGAACTAGTTTGACCAACTTGCACAGTTTGCCTACTGAGATTGCCTAGTAACAGCTCCATTCTGTGCTTGTTTTCACCTGATTTATTCAACTTCGTTCTCTACATTACTTGTTGGGGTTTGCAAGTCGGTTCCAGAAGCTTTTAATTTTAAGCAGCAGGAACTGAATGAAGGCTCCTCTGGAAAATGTGTTTATCCCTCTTTCTTCCCACTGAAAAATATTGTTTCCCTTTCCTTTCCTGTCCAAAAATTTATCACTTTTTTCATTCTTGCTGAGCTGATCCAAAACATCTCACTACAGGAAGCTATCCTACCACTCTACCATTTAGAGTTACAGTGTGTTTTGGAGAACATCTGCCCTGAAAGGTACGTTTTAATTTTGTGTTGCATGAAAGTGTCTGCTAGGAAAAGGTTTTGCATAAACTCTCGAGCCATTTCATTATATGAAGTCATGTTCCTATATTCAAAATTTCTCACCTTCATGAGTTCCTGTCTTTGAAAGACCTAGGCACTGTTACCTTAGGCAGAACATACTCAAGGGAATAACAGGTCTTTGTGTCAATTAATCAAGTTTGACAGATCAGACAAGATGTTACACTAGCCCTAGTCTTCTCATAGCTGAGTGATCATGTTATCATCTCAAATTTATTTAGTTTTATATTTGCTTTTGCTAAAAATAATTTATATTTAAGGCATAGACAGGTTTTTTAAAGCTTTATAAATCCTTTTTTAATCCCTTAATCTACTTTGTTTCAAAATCTATTAAAATTTGAACAGGAAAAATCTGGTGGGTAACAATCTTTGTTCTTAAATACCAGGGAGCTGGCTCTCACGTGAAAGATGCTATGTCTATTCCTGGGCAGAGTGGTGCATTAGTTCCATCCATTCTATCTGCCCCAGCTGATGGAATAGGATATTATCAAGAAAACATTGCCAAAAGTAGAACTTGTCTTTAGAAATTTCTTTGATGACTACTTTTTTATATTCCTTCTATTATGGACTTCCCTTATTCATGCCTATTTTGCTGCATTTCTTCATAATCCAGAATTAATCTCTAAACAGATACATTTTACTGAAAAAAAATGAAGTCATCCTACTGGGTTCCCCACCTTTCTGTTTATCATTGTTGCCTATACTCTTGAACCGTGTGAGAGCAATAACAAAACATTTCTTTTCCCCAAATCTGTAATTAACAGAAAACCTACAACAGCTGGAGTAATAAAACCCACCAAGTCATTATGTAGGTTTTGCCTTTCATAGGTGATAATCACCAAAATTGGTTATTTATTGCTTCTGTGAATTGAGAACTCCTAAAGGAAATAATTTAATCCAGAACTCTAAACCTTGTTATATTGCCACATAGATGTTTTGAAATATAGTGTTATGCTTCTTTAGCAAATATTTTTCTTCTGACAAAGCAAACTGAAGAACTTGTCTTTTGTCAGATCTCTTGTTTTGTCTGTGTGTGTGTGTCTTGAAAGGAAAGAAAGATTTCTTTTTCCATGTCAAGCTCTACAGTTTTGTTCCTTCCAGCTGCAGCCAGGTTTGAAGGCTGTGGAGAGACCACGTTGCAGAACTGGACAGTGAATTCATGTCCACCTGAGAGAGCTTATATAATCTGAAGGATATGACCATATGGCGAAATTATTGCAGTATTATACAAGCATAAGCCTGGAAAACCCATCTCCAGTAGTTTGCAGTATTATACAATATACATGTCTGATGTTGAGTTTTGCAGAATCGTGGGTTTCCCAGCACTGGACATAGTAGGTTTCCTTAAAGAATTCACTTAAGGTACATCATAAGCAACTCTCTTTTCTTCCTTGTCCCTGGTGAATTGCAGAAGGGTCTCAGCACACCATTTCATTTAGACTATATCTTCTGGCTAAGGGCATGTCAGAAACAGGCAAGGGTGTTAAGAGCTGAAACCTATGTCCCTGGCTCTGGCAATGACCTGGGATAGCCTAGAAAAAAAGCAATGTTAAAATTTCTACAGAAAGTACTTGTTTTATTCATGTTCTGATGAGACTTTCCTAAATTGCATTTTAAGTGTTTAGAGTTTATGCTAATGCAATCACTTTGAAAATTGAGTTAACAAATGCTGATTTGAACTTTATGAAGAGTTAGTGTCTACCTGTGTTCCATGTTACAAATGTTCTATTGACCCTTTTTTAACAGAGTTTTATTAATATTATTTGAATCTCCTTTTCTTGGCAGAGGACATTCAAAAGCATTGCTGTACAATGTACAGAAAATACTGGTTTTGTGCTCGTGTGTGGTAATTGAATCCTGAAAACTGACACACTGTTCACTGTACAAGACAAAAAGTTGTGTCACTGGATCACACCAGACCAGACACATGGCACACATTGTAGTCTACAAGCAATCTTTCCATTTTTTTGGTGCTGTGCCACAGAAGTAGGAAGGTGAACCTCATGTTGCCTCACTGCTGGGCTCCAAAATGGTACTTCAGCAGTAGCAGTGTGGCTGTGGAGGACAGGCTTCACCCCTCACCAAAGATAAAGGATCAGGAGATGACAGCTCTTCAGTAAGGGATTTCAGTAAATAAAAGGTTAACCTACTATACCTCATTCTTTCACCCAACAAATAATTATTTTGGAATGAAGCATTTAGTAAATTGCTTTAAAAACCCATTATTTTTGTTGTTTCAGTTGTCAGCCATTCCCTCTCCTCTAGTCTATCCATTTGTTAGAAATACATGTCCCTGCTTAGTTATTTAGGCTATATATTTAAGGAAATTTTAGTAAAAACTAACAACTATATCATTGGTATTTGTTTGAAGACTTTGCTAAGTTTCTGGTAAGTAATGGTGATAGACATTTATCCCTAAGGCACAGACTCCTCAGGACAACAGTGAATAATCTCCCTGTGTCTGTTGTATATGCAAATGAAACCACACCAGTTAAGAAATACTCTGTGTATTCTTCATATGCTTTTGGTGTGTTCAATCATCCTCATTTTGTTTCTTAAGTTGCAGGCACCCAAAGTTTGGCTTGTATGCATTTGCTATGCTGCTAAGATCATACAGTAACCATCGTTTGCAATCTGAGATACTCATGAGGTTTTAATTTAGTGAGATCCCCATTCTTGTGCATTTTATTCCTTCCCAGATGTACCAAGATTGAAGACCAAAAATGTGAATTCAGCAGGAATTTTCATCTCATCCTTCACACTAAACTGGCTAACCCTCACTTACAAGCCAGAACTGCAGGCTCAGACCACCCTCATTAATTTCACTGTCACCAGGGACAGGCTGGAAGAGCAGCTGTTGGCTGAGGCTGTTGATGCTGAAAGGCAAGACTCACAAAAATGTAAGGTAAGGACTATCTTTTGATTTGTCTGTTGCCTGTTCTGAGATTTTAAGGCTAGAATTAATATGTCTGTTTGAATCTACTGTACAGTAATTGTTAGTAGCCCATATTAGAAAGATTTTAAGAGTCTGCAAAGTGTAGAAAGTAATTCTACTAATTTGCTCAAACCTGTGCTCCCAAAGGGCTTGTCTTGACGTAAAGCTCTTCTAGAAATTAAATTTATTATGATATTGTTCCCACACTTCTCTCTACCGCTTGGTGTGCTCTGTGCATTGCATTTAATTTACAGTGCAGGATTAAAGCCTTCTGCAGTGCTTTGTGCTTCAGCGATCTTGAGCCAATAAGTGTAAATAAAATTTTATGCCAGTCTGTATGAGGATATGATGGCACTGTTAAGAGCTAGGGCATTTGGTTAATAACTCATAATTTATTCCTGCAAGGATGCAGTTCTGTGGCTGCTGCAGTCATACCAATGTACCTATGAGGAGAAATGCTTTTATAAGTGTTTATAGGAAGGACTTTGGGCAGACTGTAATCTGTGAGATAAAAAAATGAAAAGAAAATACTTATGGCTGTGAAATGAATAACAAGGATACCTCCTATTTCTCTTGTGTGTCTTTCCAGTTATCTCATGTAATTAACTAACTTCATCCACAAAGATTTGCTCCACCTGTTTGAGGCACTGCTGCTTCATGCAAGGGCAAACTGGGTCAGGGAGTTTAATTACCCCTTGAAGAATGAAAGTCATATACGTGGGAATGCAATCTGAAAACAGCTGTCCATTTACCTCTGCATCTGCCCCTGGTTCCAGCTGGGACTGCATGCTTACAAGGCCTGTATCACCCGGGGTTTTTGGTGGGAGTCAGAGTCTGATTGAGAGCTCCCCAAAAGACTGGTCAAGCTCTTGCACTGTCAGAAGGTCAGTCCAGCAGAGCAGACCGTGACGATGTTTTCCCACTCTGTGTGCTGCCAAAGTGAGATTCTCCAGCCTTGTGCTATTCTCTGGTTTTCTCAACTGCCACATAGCTCACCACTTGCCATCCCTGGCAAAATCACAGTCCTTTTGTGTAGTCTCAGGAGGAAGGACACTAGGAGAGAGATAAAGCTCTAGTCCATGATGACTTAAACCTTCTCACTTTGGGTGTCCAGAACCTTAAATCTAGTATACTGGGACAGAAAGCAAACTGTCCTTTCAGAAATTAAATCAACTGATGCAATTAAACAGAAAATATAGCTCACAAATGCTATAAAACATTGGGGGTTTTTGTGGTTGTTCAAACACAGTGTTTTCATTCCCTCTGCTACTCAGTCCTCACCAAGCGGCAGAACGGTTTCATGACTGAGCTCAGGCTGCTCAGAATACAGTGAACTTGTGAAGAAAATCAAACCAGCAAAGTCAGCTGCTGCAGAAATACAACCCAAGGCAATAACAACTGACCTGTTTCTAACAACTTAAAGTCACCTGTAAAATGTCTATTATTAATTATTGTAAGTGTAACATTTCTATGAGCTAGAATAGGAGTAGTCAAATTGCTGTCTGTCCAGAAAGGGCTGTCCTCCCCATATTCATATTTTCATATCTATAATCTGTAGTTGTCACGTGTTTGATTTTTTGTAGGTGCTTGAACTAGAACTCATAAAATTAATAAATATCAGCATGAAATTTGAACAAATGTATTAATATATGATTGCCATGTTTTCACAGGTAAACAGGCATATTTCTGCAGAGGACAGTTATTCCCTAATGTTTGTCTAAGATAAAAAGCTTACTTCTTTAAATATTTGCTACTGTCTGAAATAAAGTCAGTTTTCTAGAGTATATCCATATCCTTTTCTGTATGGATAGGAATATTTTGGCAATTGTGTGGGATAATCATGGCACAATAAAAAATAAATGAGACAACTGTCATCCTTCAGATAGCTGAAGCCGAAGAAAAGGAAGTTCAGGATAACACGACAAGAGAGCGTTACAGACTGACAGCCAGAAGCGCATCCCTTCCTTACTCTGGGAGTATCAGCCTGGGCAGTGTCAGCCCCATCTACCAGTTTTCATTGAAGGTGAAAACGTCTCTCGCTGACTTGGTTTCAAAGCGCAAGGAACAGAATTCTGCCTCCAGCAGTGATGGCTGATACATTAGTTATTACTTGTACCAGATGTTTACGTTGGCAGGGCTGCGTGTCTGAGGAAAGAGAACGCGATGTGATCTCCTGCTGGTCTGTGACACGGAACATCCCCACGGGGCTCTTTGTTGGCTGCCTCCATTCTGACAGTGTTTTCTGACTGTGCTTGCAAAAGTTTACCTTCCCCGTGTTAAGCCGTCCCACAGGGCCGGGAAGGAAGAGCTTAGAGGAATTCTGTGTAAACAACTCCCTGTCACAAATCTACCAAATGATCTAATGCTGTGAGTAAGGGAGATCACCCACTGCAAAATTACTAGCTTGTTTAAGTGAGAGAGTACCCATGCTGAGTTAAATAAGGAAGCAGAAGAGTATTGCTGTTCGCAGCCCTCACCCCTGGTTTGCTGAAAGTTTCCTTTAAAAACCTCTTGTCAGCCTCTTGAATTTCACATTGCTTAGGTCAGCTCTTCATAGGAGTCTAGAGTAAGAAACTGATTCTCTTATGAGTAGAAAAGCAAAAAAAAGGCAACATTCAGATAAATAAAAATAATTGTACTAACTTTCAGACCTTCAATGCATCTTCCACAAAGCAATTAAACGTGTTGAAAAATCAGGGGACATTCAGTGTTGCATCTCTAACCTGAGAGAAGCTGTCACATACTCAACCTTTCTTTTCATTAGCCAAGTACATTTTGAAAATTATAAGCTCATTTTCCTGGCCCAAACAGCTTTTTAGGTGAGGAAAAATTTTCATATTGGTGATGCTGACATTTACTGGATTTGCTGTTTCTTCTCTGTAAGGCGATGCCTGTGCCCAAACCCTGTGGTTGTGCAGTTTCTCACACAGGGTGACTGCTGTTTCAGTACCAATAATAATTGCAGAAATCCCAAAGATGTTATCATGTAATTATATTCATTTAAGATGCTGCAATGATTTAATGAAGTAGGTTGAGGATAAACAGCATGACTTAGATGCTTGCAGTTGGATACTTAGGGTTGAAATTGATCTGGTATATAAAGTAAGAAGTAAACAATACATATCCAAATAACGTTCAGGCTGTTACTTTTTCTTTTAATTTTAGTAACTGTATGCCCTGGAAAAAGTCAGGGCTCAGGTGTGCTGGGAGGCAGAGGTGTCTCTGAGGCAAGTCTGATGACCTTTTTCAATTTTGTATGCTGTCAAGGTTCTTCTAAGCAGTAAAGAGATAGAACTCCTTGAATTGGATTTCCTTTTTCTGTTCAGAGTTGAACACAAAAGAGTCCTGTTGACTTTTTAACTGCTCAGCCATGGAGTACCTACCATTAGAGTAGTTTGGGAAAATTGCTTTTCAGTTCTAAATCTTTTTTGTTATTATTTCTGGACACATGCCTCAACTAGACAATTTCAGATAAAGTCATACATTCTACCATAATTTTTTAGTAGAACTAGTGATGTTTTCAAAGTGGAGTTTTCTTTATTATTTGAGTGCCTTTTTCCTTAGACATCACATACTGTATCTTGTGAGGAAACTCTGTTTTACCATAATTTGTCTAGTCCCCTAAAAATAGAATTTTAACTCCATGCCACTCCTTACTGTAGTAAATGTCCCATACAGGGGTTCCAGTCTGTCGTATCCAGATGTTTAACAGCAAGCAGAGAATGGCAATACCAACCAAAGTAAACTCTTACCAATAATACTATTTTTATGTATGTGTGCTTGTGTGTATAGATATGTAATTTAGTATTTTAAAGCAAGTTCTGAGTCCCTTGGTTGCACTAGGGTTTTTTACATACCTCAAAAATTATCAGTGTCATCCTGCTTCAGTCATCATGCAAAAGGTACAACATCTGTATTTGGTTTGATTCCAGGCTATGGCAGTGATGGATGTGTTCAGAAGGGTACATACAGATAGTTACAGATCCACCAAGAATTGGAAGAAGTGGGTGGACTCAAAATATCCAGAAAAGGAGAATTTCCCTGGGAGTAGACAAAAAAATCTCTTTTCAGAAAGTAATAATACTGTCCATCAGAACAGAATGTCATATGCTCTGAGGTACAAAATCTGAGGATTCATTTTTCAGAGCAAAGTGTGTGTGGTGGTGCCTTGCATGTGTCTGACAAATTCAGATCTTAAGAAGCAAGCAAATAACTTCTAAAACTGGGTGGTGAACCAGAATTTGAGATCAGTTACTGTGGTTCTTCACAGCCAGTTCTCTAGCTGAAAAGTTTATGAAGAGGTAGTGTGGTAAGACATAAGTCACAGCATATTTGGAGAGCTGTGATTTTGATTTCTTTTAGATTGAATATAGGTACCTGAGGAGAGCCGTCATTGATAAATAGGCATACAGTAATCTATCCTGTTAGTAGCTAAAAATATATTTTTCAGTGTTAGTTCTCATTATGGTATTAGAGCTGGTAGGTAACCCCACATGATGACAACTTTTCAGGTCTCCCATTTGAAAATGCTATGATATCAGGGAAGATTCTGTGTGTACTCAGCTGTGAACACTGACACAGGAGTTTTCCGGTTCTACTGCTGTTGTTTTTTGATCCCAAGTGATGGTCTTATAGACCTGTTGCTCCTCACCCCACCACCACCATTTTTACCCATTTTTACATGACTTCTGAGAATGCAAGTTTTGTCCTGGGTATTTATTTTGCCCAACTACCCCAACTACCTATTTTGTGACAGAACTGCCTGCAATAATGAGGTCCATTTCATTCAGAAGTTGCTGTTTTCTCTCACATGGCCGCCATCCCACAGGGAAATGAGAAAGATCATCTTCTCTCTTGCTTCACCACTTGCTTCCCTTCTTCCCTTCAGTTCACTCTCCTGATGATTTCTCTGATGAAATGACCATCGATGCCAGATGCTCAAGTCTGAGAATGGTGCAGTCCTGAAGTACTTATCAAGGTACATCATTTGTGTTTAGCAGCTGTTGTGTCATACATAGGAACTTTGTGGAGGAAAATCTTGGCTCAAGGTATGGGAAAAGCACAAGGATGGATTCAGCAAAATGCTAAGAAGAGAGCAGTCCAGCCACTCTGGTGTTTTCATCCTGTCTTCGTGATTAGACCCACTTGAAGATCATGAGACAATAGGTAAGCCTTTTACTTGCTTCTGGTTCAAGGATCACTTAACTTTCCTCCCAATAAAGAAAGAAAAATTGTGCTAGAATGTGAAATGGGGCATGTGGGACTAGAAATGTAGATAAATTGATGTATGGTTATGTGCTTGTGTGTATGTGCTTCTACACATATATGTGTAGATTTATTTTTTTTTACTGTACAGAACAAAGCCTTCTGGATTCATCTGTCACTGGGATGGAATATGCATTACTGTGGGAAAATTGGGCACAGTTTGTTTTCAGCAGAAGATTCAAGTTCTGAAGTTTCTTCCACCCCCACCATATTCATGGGAATGGGGTAGATGAAAAGTGTAAGGCCATAAGCACTACAGTATGAAGAAATTTTTAGAGCATTCCTCTGCTTGGCATAATGTGGGTTTCCTTTGTACTGTTTTCTACCTTTTGACTAGATGAGGGCCAGAGGGCAATTTTCTCCATGCTCATGTAATCTTGTGCCCCCTGTGACTAAATAATGGTCATTATACAAACTATATTCAATTGTACAGGGCTCTGTGGCTTTATACTTAGGATTACTATTCCCCATAGACAATAGTGAGAATACCAGGTTAATACAGCTGTGACCTCACTGTGCTCAATTTAAGCTCAGGCCTCACAAGGTGAGAGGCTTGTGCATTTACCCACTGAACCAATCAGTTAAAAAACTGATGTGATATCTACCACATGTTGCTCTCTTTTTCATGAGGGAATTGCTCTGTACCCCCCATAAGAGTTTCTAAAGCTCAGTAACAATGTCGAGCATCTATCAAAATGTCAAAAGGTTCATTATCTTAAAACCAAGGGAACAGATTTCTGCAGGCTTTTTCTAATACCAGCAATAAGGCCACTGTTGAGAGCTTGCAATTTTGCTTGTTGAAATTGTAAGGGTTTAGTGAAGTGCTTCAGAGGAAGTAATATGCATTGCACAAGTGATAGTGAAATTAATGGGGGCATTATCATTCTTTTTCCTTTCTGCTCTGCTAATTTTCCTATCTCCTCCCCCTCTGTCACTCACCCTTCCCCAATTATTTCTATTGCAGGCAAAAAGCTTGGGTTCACTATAAACTCTGGAAGATTTCATAACACCTCTCTAGGACAAAGGGAGGAGATGGTTGCAAAGGAGGCACTGAAGAAAGCTGCCCCAAGGGAGTGTCAAACTGCCTCTCTGACGGGGAATATCTCCTCATCTAGAGGGATATTCCCAGAATACGAAATATGCAGTGGATTAGAGCAAAAGTTCTAAAGAGCTAATAATCTTGTTCCTTTTGCTTTTGGTTGTAACAGGATGAACATCATATTAATAGGGTGTATGTCATGTTTTGCTGAACAGTGCACTCTCCCAGGAGGAGCAGGAGAGATAAAACAGAAAGCCCCTGGTGGGTGGGTAGGACTGCCCTCAGGCACCGTGTTCCGCCGCCTAATTAAGAGCTCCTGTTCCATTCAGCAGGCCATAATGGAGACTTTAATGAAATGGGTCTGACTGTCCCTGGGGAAGCTGTATAATTAGTCCTGGAGTGCTGCTTTTCTGAGATAGCAGCCACGGCTTTGGCCAGCTTTGTATGGACCAAGAACCCACCCTGCAGCGGACAAAGAGATCCGCGGGATGCCCTGGCAAGCCCTGGTTTCCCAGCACAGTAACTGAGCGAACAGGAGCTCTGCAACCATAAATGTTACTGAAAAAAGATGCTCCCTCCCCAGTGTTTTGTGCTAAATAGCCAATGTGTATGTGTGACAACCTGCCAGCCCTGAAGCCAAACAACAAATGCATGTTCCAGGCCTCGATATTAAGGTGGTTACGAGAATGGGGTGATTCCCTCCTCTCCTGGTTTTAACCTCAGCAGCCTGCTTTGTCTGCCAGCCAGGTTGCCTGCAACAAATGAAGAGATGGGTTAGAGTCAGTGTTTTCAGACCGATGGAACAAAACCACCATGGGATGAGTGAGGGGCCCCGGTGTGAGGCACTGTGGGAGCATGCACAAACTGCCTTCTTCGTCAGCAACGAAACTGGAAGGATCTTTAACCATATTTCATGTGACTGAGCTCATCATGCCAGTCTGAAAATAACCCTGCATAGAAGTGTTGTGAAGAGAAGAGTCAAGTTGGTTCTCATGGGAATTTCAGGGTTCTCAGCTGCTCTGGGGGCAGAATGAAAAAATGGGAGATGGCAGAGACAGTGTTGTGTGTCTGAAGCCACAGGGGTGGAGGGGGAATATCTGAGAAGCTTCTGGTGTTACAGACCTGCTCCATTTTCCAGCCCATCGTGCCTGGCTTTTGAGAGAGGAGAGAGGCAACGATTTTGCTATGAAGGTTTTTGACAGTGAAGGTTTGTGGGAAGTCTGAAAGGAAACTTCATGAATATGTTGGACCAAATCCCAATGGTAGCTAGCTAGAACTCTAAGCTAGCTAGAACTATTGGGATTTGGATGCACTCAGTGCTTCTCACACTTTAGTCTTCTGGGTTTGGGCCCAAAAACCCTGTAAGCTTATGTTTCAAAAAAATTTTGGAGCAAAAATATGAAGTATTTTACTATGGATTTTATTGGAGGCCAGGGGGTGTATAATTAGATATTAAAAAGAAAAAAACAAACCAACCTACACCTGCTATTCTGACTGACCTGGGAAATACTTTAAAAATTACTTTAGTTTCAGATCTAGCAAAAGCAGTTGGCACAGTGGTTGGCAAACTGGCAGAAGAAAGACTTACTTCATTTTTTTGGTATCAGTTTTAACTCTTCTGTCACTTGTAATTCATATCTCAAATTCAGAATCTGATATATTGAATGTTTTTGTTGTTATTATATTTAGGCTTGAATCACTTCCACTTTTCATTGGATGGATGCAGCCTATATGAAAATTCAGGTGCCACCAGGCTGCAATCCTGTAATGTGACATGAAAATCTCCCTCTCTTTCCATTCCCTGTTCCTTTTTCCACATGGCAAGGGACAATTTGGGAATATCCCCCCAGCAGACCTCATAATAAAGTGATGCAGCAGCCAGGGTGTGACATGTGTTCTATGGCTGTAATTCCTCCTGTGCTGCATGGAGATTGCTGGTGCAATCAGCAGGTTCTGGCTCGTCAGTGAAGGGCCAAAGAAAAGCTCACGGATGCAGTGCACTTTGAGTTGAGATGTTAGGACTGTAAGAAAGAAAGGTGGAGTGTTGGCTGATGGTGTGGTTAAAACATCTTTAGCCCAGCCACATTTTAAACTTTTCTCCATATTCCTGTTTTTCACCAGTAGGTGCTTTGGAGGCAGACACTTTTCCATTATAACTCTCTTCTCTGATCTGTCAGCGTCTTTCCACTGTCTTCGTATATCTAGAACTTTGAAGACAGTTACACTCTGAAGTAGTCTGAGATATATTTCCTAAGCAGCCGGATAGCTGGAACCATTTTTCTGCCTAGCACTTCTGTCTTGCTCCTGGAATGTATTGCATGTGTTTTGTCTTAGGTCCCAGTTCCACAGGGAACTTAAGCAGAGTCCAGGTGTCTTCTGAGCTATGCTTGTCTTTGTATGTGATAATACCCACAAGCACAGATCACTTAACCCTGAGTTTATAATATATTCATTAGCTTCAGAATCAAGGCCTTACATTTTAGAAGCTAACAGTGAAACCTCAGTACATACCAAGAAATGACAATGACTTAATTTTTTCCCATTAAAAAGTCACAACGACAATGTCTTTAAGACAACAAATATATTTGGTTTTGTACAATAACCATATTGGCTGTTTTTCAACAGAATATTCATCTAAGCAGCTGAGTGGTTCAGAACCTTGGACAAACTCCTTGAGCAATACAGTATGTCATCCTGATTTCTGTGTCGTTATCAGTGCTGAGCCAGCTCCAACCCTAGAAGAGCACATCATTCCCCAGGGAATACTAGGAAATTCAATTAAAATTACTGATGAACCTCCTACAGGTATGCTGGCTAATTTCCATGCTGCTCTCTATGGTTTTGACCAGGTAATAGCAAGCTATACTTTTTTTTCCTTTTGTTTGCTTTAATTATTGCTTCCCCTGTGGGGAGAAGTGGTAGCATTGATGACCATTCTGTGGGAGACCAGGACTTTGGGACCGTTGTGATTCCAAACTAACCTGAGAGCTGCAGGGTGCCAGCCCTCTGTGCCCTGCACTACCTCTGTGTTTGCCATCAGTGTTGGGCAGGAGGCAAGGCGTGACAATAACACAAACATTTATACTATTCAATATAGACAAGCACAGGTATGCTTACAAAGACAGAAGGAGCATTTATTGCACCAGCTTTAGCCAGTGGTGCACTTATGAAAAAAAACTGTACATGCTCTAAAGTCAGAGCTCTTTCGTTTAATGGTACTTGCATATTTTGCTCTGCTCTAAATTTGGGTTGACCAAATGCATGGTCATGACCATTCTCCCACAGCGTGGATTGACATACCTGGGTGTTCAGGCAATGGCTCAGTATCCTGTGTATGGATTCCTGCAGTCAGGCATAAAGAAAGGAACTAAAGAGTGAGGGTTATGTGCCATTTGTTGTTTTGTCTTTTGCTCCTTCCCCGTGTAAGGTTCTGCTGGGTGGGTGGAAAGAAGAAGGAGGAGAAAGAAGACATGAGGATGTGGAGAACAGGCACATCACAGGTTGCGCATGGCTTCCTTCCCTCCAGATCCCTGGTTATCCCTGCCTGCTACCCCAGGAACTTGGGGAAAGGTCTTGAAGCCCGGGGTGAGCCAGCTTCCCTGCAGCAGTGGAAGTGCTGGAGCAGTCGCTTGTTCCTAGCAGCAAAGCAGATCCTGGTGGAGGCAGCTGTAACTGCACACTGTCCCCTTCCAGCAAGGGATTCACATGTACTTACCTGAGCACAGCACTCATGAAGGCAGAGCTGGGATGTGGAAAGGGTAAGAGTTCCTTTAAAAAGGAATACTAACCAATGCCAGGGAAGAAAAAAAAAATTAAAAAAAAAAAAAAAGCTGTGTCAGAGCTACAGCTGGGTTAATTTTGATGGTATGGGATGATCTGGAAAGATATTTGTGAGAAAGGAAGAATAATTGTAGTTTTCCAACTGAGCAGCTAACTTTATATAGGATTTTGTTATTTTATCTATTTTTTTATAACTTATTATAATAATACTAAAAAATTGAAGCTGAAAAAGTTAGAAAAAGTTTTTAATAAAGGTGGTTCATATACATTGTTGTCCTGCTTCAGTCTGTGTTTAGTGAAAGAATATATACGTATATATTTGAATTAACCAACTTCTAAGCTTCATACTTTAAAGAGCTCTCTTTTCTCACCCACTACTCTGAGCCATGGGTGTTTGTGGCTTACCACAAATTCCTGTTCAGACACCATCTTTAATATATTTCTGGTTGAGGTATTTAATTTTTTTTTAATTACAAAAAGAAAATCAAACTATGCCTGATCCAGATGGAATATATTTCATGGGTTTGTGGTTTTATTCAGGGTAGAAACTTGTGTTGTAGTTTTTGTGGTTAAACTCAAGATTCTTATTTAATGAAGTTTTTGGTCAGACATAAAATCCGTCACCTTTGCTCAAACTCTGCTACCTGTTGTTCAGCTCAGAATGATCTATTTCCTTTTGAAAGACAAGAATTTATCCCTCTGATGTTCCTTCCACACATCATTGTTTTCAAGGGTATAAAAAGTAATTTTGTTATGTCTGTTACTTCTTAAACTAAAGGATAAAATATAGAAAAATGACAGAGAAATAAGGATAAATTTCTGCAGGTTTTATAGGCTAATGCCAAATAATTTAAAAACCAGCTGAAGCTCTGTGCTGAATTTCATCTTGCTGAGACTCTCTCCTAAGACAATAAATAGTGGAGGAGAAAAAAAATATTAAACTTCAATTTCAAACATGACTCTTTTGGAAATGGTGTAAAATTTCAACAAGTTTGAAGGCTTTAAAAAATGTTAAACTAGTAAATTTTCTGCTTGGGATAAAGTCTGTGGATGATTTAGCTAAGAAACTATAGTGGTTATCTGAGTAATATTTATAGAGTTCTAGGTGAAGTCTCAATTTTTGTTGTTTTCAGCATCGTAATAGTTCTCCTTTTCTAAGGGACATTTGGGAATAAAAATGTCACTATCAACACTTTTGCATCTGGGAATTACTGCAAAAAATAGTGCCCATTAGCCTCTGATCCTTTAGAAAGTTGTTTCTCACTCTCCTTCCATCTCCAGGCATGTGGGTGCTCCCTTTTGGCAGCTGAGGCTGGCACAACTCTGATAACGCTGCCGGTTGTTACTGAGCAAGTTCCTCTTTTCTTTGACAGGATTCCCTGGAACAGTGTGCCAGAGAAGGGGAATTGAAAGCATCCTTTTTCCTCTCTGCAGTTTTCACACTTGCATTGCTGGGAGACTGAAGTTTGGCCCTCGGGGCTGGGATGGAAGGTACCCGTTCAGCACCAGAGATCTCTGGTTGTCCTCGGCAACTGTTTGGAGGCGCACAAGAAGGTAAGAAGTGGCCAGGTAAACACACACCAAGGTCATTTCCACTCAATCACATGCTTATACTGAATAAGGGGGACACAGTTCTTTCCCTGAAGCTGTTATTTAAGTAGCTGGCGTTATATGATGCTGTTGCTGAGTATGAAAATAAACCAGATCAAAAAGGGGTGGGGGTTATGGTTTTTTTCTGGCGGTGGATGCTTGAACTTTGTAATATAGGTCAAACCAGTTCCACATCAGTAGCTAAGCGGGAAAAAAATGCCCTTCATTATGTTAACAAAAACAGGGGTTTACATGTGCATATATGCCAAATTCATTAGGCAGGTAATGAAGCATTTGCACAAATGTAATTACAAACAGCAATTCTGACAGTTCATAACACTGCATTAATAATCACTACAATTAGTTCTGATGATGGAAGCAATTTACAGCACGTCACATGTATAAATAATGGTGCATTTCCTGAATGTGTCATTACTATGTATTAAGGATGCCACCTTGTTGTGACTTTCTCAGTAATGTTCCCCTTGAGTCAAAGTTAAGGATACATGAGTGATTTTTTTCTGAGCTACAGCACATTTCATACTTGTGTCGTTGAAATACTGAGTTGAGGTCATTTGTGTACATTCTGTATGTGAAAATGTGAAATGCCTAAATAAAAGGCAGTAATTATTTGTTACTGAATGATATAGGATATTATTTAATAGATCCTCCCATTTTAGTAAGTTAAATAAATTTCAGAGATATTTATAAAGAAAAAAAAGAAACAGAAGTGTCACCCCTTGATGATATAGTTTTTTCCATATC
This sequence comes from Daphoenositta chrysoptera, assembly GCA_013397915.1. Taxonomy (NCBI): domain Eukaryota; kingdom Metazoa; phylum Chordata; class Aves; order Passeriformes; genus Daphoenositta; species Daphoenositta chrysoptera. The sequence continues at coordinate 1,550,469 of VZRO01003847.1, read as the reverse complement.
TTCCAGCTTATATTTATTCTTAGAAATTAATTTTCTTTTTGTCTTCATACCCCTACTAACCTTTATTTAGTTAGTAGGACATCAAGCTGTTTTTCCTTTTTGTGGTACTTGGTGTCATAGTGAAATAATTGCTTAATTTTATTATGATGATTTAATAATGTTTCCCATTTAGAAAACAAGTCTATAAAATCACTTATTCCAACCCTTAGTTTTCTTTGCTAATAAATCTTGCTGTTTTAAGCTGTTCTTTTCAAACCACAATTCATAAGCTGGATAATTCATTTTGCTAATTAATGAGAGGGAGGATTCTGATGGCAGGGAATACTAGGAAGGTCTGTAAGAGCAAGAATTATTTCTTCACTCTTCTTGGTAATATTGCTTATTGGCCTTTCTCATTGTACTGCATAGTGATTCATTATCCTGTGGCTTCATAAGGATTTTTTTTAACATAGATGTTGGAGAGAGAAATAAGACAATATTTTTTTTTTAAAATGTGACTTTTTATGTATATACGCATGTCTATGACCTTGTGTGTATATGTACATATAGATAGATATAGATATATAAAATCATATATATAATCTTCTAATTCATTGTCCTTTGGGAACAACTTCCTGAAGACAATTAGGCATTGACCAGAAAGCAGAAAGCATAAACTGGGCAACTTCAGTGAGCCCATCAGCTAGCAGAAATTGCCATAACTCTCTTATAACTCCCACTGGTTTATAGTGTTTTCCTATGAATACTTAATCTTGTATCTCAGTTTTTCCTGCTGCTAAGACAAACTCCAGCACCCCAGCCTGCCATAGTTAAGGTCTCTCCATGTGAAGTACAGGATGCCTGACCCTGCCTCGTTGTCCCACTCTTGCCCTCCACCTTCTGATCCCCACGCACGTGTTCCTGGAGCTGTCGCTGGATGTTGCAAAGGGGGGATGTAGATTCTGTCCTCCCCATTATCCACCCAGCAATGGCTCTGTGGGTTTTTTGGGTACAACAGACCAGTTTATAGAGTACAATGGCAATTATATGAACCTGACAGCCCAAAATATTTCTAATGCAAACTCCACAGTTTTCTCACACTCTCAAAAATGTCCCTTTTATATCACCAGCTTTGATTATCTCAGTATAATCAATGTCCCAGAAGTGTGCAGCTGAATGAGCTTGTACTGCATTAGAATATTGATATACTCTTCCAAAAGACAAAGGAAAAAGCAATTTCTTGAGATAAATATATATGAAATTAGAAAAACATTAAATGAGGTTTTGTTGCCAACAAAGAGAAAAGCAGGTTTATTCTAACTGCAAGAACGTTTCGTTCTAAACCCAAGTTGTTGGCATTTTTCACAGGGATTCTCTCTTCAGCCTTCTCATCACAGGCATGCACAGCACTGCATATTATATTCCAGTGGCTTTTTAAAAATTTTTTTTCATTTTCTTTGAACCAGTCTAAAATAAAGATGGATTAGCATTTCATATAATTAAATTGCTGCGTACAAGTTTATGTAGCAAGCAGGCTGGAATAGCTGCAGCTATTTTACTTGTTCTGTTCTGTCACATCATGTAATATTTAAAGCCTATAATTAAGTTTTTACTTGAACTGTTGGGAGGCAAATACTGCCCCCAAGGGTGTAAAAGTTCCTGTCTGCAAAGGTTTCATCACAAACTGGCATATTTTGCAAACCAAAGGGGAGCAAAAAGAAGCTTCAATGCTGTGAAGCCAAATAAAAGAGAAAGACAGTGGTTCCTTGAATAAAATGTTTTACCACCCTTAACCACATGCTTTATCACTGGCATTATGACTAGAACTCTACAATAAACTTAATGCTTATATGTTGTAGCAGTAATGGGATTAATATTAATTCAATTTTTACTGACGTTCTTGAATACTTCCCAAATTCAAATAATGTAGAATTTCAGTAACTAAATGTTCCCTAGCGAGGAGATACAAAAGACTGCAATCAGATACAAGTTTTTATTTCTCCTCCAAGAAAGGCACAGTAGGTTACCTTCCTGTCACTCATGAGGATTATGTTTTTAAAGATCTGTATGGGAAAATACATGCACTTGTTCATGAAGTTATGTTCTCTCATATCATGTGGTGTTCTGAAAATGTGGTTTTCTCTCAAGTTTTTTTTATAAGGGCTAAGGTAGAAAACATAAAACTCAGATAATACATTTTACACCATTACTGAATTTTAGTCACAAACTTGCTGGTTTTGCTCATATACCTCTCTCTGTATTGAAATAAAAGAAATCTGGTTTTAATGTTATTTGCTGAACTAAACAAACCCAGCAATGCAAATGTATAACCAAGCAGCTTTCTGAAAGGAAGTAGTAGGATTTCTTCTGTGTCTCTTAATGGCATTTAAGTGAACAGCTTTGGTTTGTCCTTTAGGAAGCTGACTTGTTTTATTCAGCGATGCATTCTCTTCCCCAGGTGGGTTCCAGGGGAAGACTTGTGTTACCTCCTGGTGAGACCATGCGAGGTGGCCACACCGTGGGTGCCTGGGGCTGCAGGCTCTGCTGGAGCTGTCTGCAAGAACTCCTCAGCCCACTCCTGGTGAGCCCTTTCACACCTGCCTAAAGCTCTTGAACCCGTTCAGAGAATGTCCAGCCCAAGGGAAAGAGAAGACCACACCCTTTCTCATCCAGGCAGCCCCACCGGCAGCAAGGTCTTGTCCGGCTGTGGGGGAATAAATTTGACAATGATTTATGGTGAGCAGATTTTGGCTGAAAGGGCTTGTGAGTCGGCATACTGCTCATTTACTTTTGCAAGTACCATTAATTGGTAACTTGAATTCAGTACTTCATAACACTGCTTGTATAGGGAGCTCAATGACATTGGATACTCTTGGGTTTCCATTTTCCTAGGAAAACTATTTTAAGGTTCTTCCATTTAGAAAGGTTTGGGTTTGCATGGGACAGTATCTCTTAGGGAACTGCACTTTAACCAATGGAACTCATAGACTCACCAGTTTCAGCAGTCCAGAATGTCACTGTCCTCTGTACTTATACTTACTCTTTGCACGTTTTCTTCCTCAAAAAAATAATAGAATGGAAATGTTACACGTTTCCTTGCATCTCTCTCTTTCTGAAACAGGGAAAATAGCTTGTAAGAGTGTTTTTAAATTTTCCGCTACCCTCTCACACACCTATTTCTGTAGCTTTGTCAGGTTATCACCAGCTGACATATACTGAATTATTCAAATTTCACTATTAAGTTTTTGCCTGGACAGCAGTGTATGTGGAGCACCCATGACTCCAAAGAGCCAGATTGCCAAAGCTGCTTCTAATCAGCAGCAAATGCTAGAATTTTTGAGGCTACAAAAAGAAAATGTTGCTATAACTTTAGTTCTGAGAAGTTATGCTCGGAAATGACTTTAATCTATTTTCATATGCACACAGTTATATCAAATGTGGATGTTTGTACAGGGGTGTGTGTATATATGCACACAAATATATATAATATACATATGTAATATATGTATTATATATGTGTATTTTATATATATAAATATTTTCAAACTCTGTCTTCTTCTCCTTAACTGCTGAAGAAATCACTTTAGAGAACTGATTGTACACAATTTGCTAAAAACAGCAAAGAGACTTTTCAAGCGCCCGTTCCAGAACTGTTATTTTTCGTTATCCAAAGGTAAAAAGCTCATTTATGAGGGAAAAAAAAAAAATTAATGATGTTAGATGTGAGCAGGCCATTTGTGGAGCCAGGCTAAGCTGGGGAGAGTGCCCCTCTCACCCCTGGCAGTGGGCTGCAGCTGCCTTTTGGCTGTGAGCGAGAGGAGCGGGCTGGTGTCTCCTTGGTCCCAAACAAGCAGGTTTTCACATGTCAAAGAGCCACACTCAGATGAAGGCAATTGGAAGCAACTGCTCAGAAGAAGATGCCCAAGAGTAAGTTGCCATGGAGATGGAAAGGCTAAACACCACTGTACTCCTGACCTCGAAAGAGGCTGATTTCTCCACATGACAGCTGAGGTCGTGGGGGCATGGTGGGAAGCTCATCCTGCCGGCTCCAGCTCTGCCTCTAGCCTATGGATAAGTAAAGAATTACTGCTTTACTACTTTAGGTAGTCCATTAACCTTCACAAGCCTGAACTTTCATTCAAATAATTGCAAAATAAGTATAGGTGGTGAAACCTGAACAGAATCACTGCTATTTGTATGGCCTTTGGAAAGTTTAGGGACCCAACCCTGAGTGTGGATCCACTGGTATTTTAAAGAGTGAGGTACCTTTCTGAGCTTCTTGATGTAATCAGAAAAAGTTAAAGCCCAGAATTACCAGCAAAACCAGAAAATCATTCAGTGACTGGCAGCCAAATGAATGTAAACAGGATGCCCCTTCATCAGCGGTGGGGCTTTGTGTTCACTGGGGAGATTACCTTCTCTTTTTAACTTCTTGCCTTATTAAGAGTTCTTTTAGCTACAAATTCATTCCAGAAGGCCCGTTAGAACAACCCACTGTGCCCCAGCTTTGACAGACCTCACCCGGGAACAGTCGTAAGGACAGAAGGACAGCAAGTTCCTGCTACATACCCCAGTAACCCTCAGCCTCCCTCTGTGCACACGACTCCCATGGATGCAGTAAAACCTGATTTAAGTGCCAGCAGAGAGACTGGTAAGTACAGATTGTCTGACAGAATTGATCTTCCACTCGAGGTAAATAACAGGGCTTTTTCAAAACCTCAGCACTACTTCAAAGTGGCGTCTTAAGATATAGCTTATTGTGGGTGAGGTTAGTGGTGCAAGTTCAGGCACAGGTAAATGGCTGGTTGCAGAACCAAAATGACTTCAGAAATAAGTGCTTACTGGTGTTATTTTGAGCAGTAGCTTGTTGAAGACTGTTCTAAATGCCAAAAGCTGTTAAATGTTATTGTGATTTTGTGGAGTGGACCCTGCATTAGGAAGAAATAGCTTTTTGAGAAAAGTACCACTTAGAGCTAGAAATATGTTTCAGCAAAAACAACTTCAAGTCTCGTTTAAATTGCAGACAGCTCTATGACAATAAGTTCAGAGAAATTCTCTGAATTCAGTGAAGTTCTTACAGCACAGGAGATGGGTAAGTCTGGAAAACAAATGTGATTGCTACAGCTTTTATTCTTATTTTATTTATTACTTTTTATTTTCTTTAGGAGGTCAGCCCACTGACAGTACATCTCACCAAAATATTGTCTACCTGCATAAATCTTGATCTGCTTCAGAGTCCCAAATCTTATCTTAAATATCCTGACAGGGCCTTCCTGCTCTATAGGAACAGTGCACTTAATAGTACTTGGCTCAATATTGAGCTGATTGAGACTTTAATTTTTTTCTCCTATTAAAAGGATCACCTCTGTCTACCTCATTGAGGCCAAAGCAGCAGTACAAAACCCCATGCAAGACTCCCTACACTTGGAGAGATGCAGTGGAGTAGCTTGATTTTCTTTTCTTGTTACAGCTCCTGGCTGCCAACATCCCAGCAGAAGAGAACAGAAGGGACATCGACACATAAAGAAATGTCCTGACTGGCAACAATTTCTGTGGGAAGTGGAATGGGATCACTCTTTCTGACAAGTTGCTCATATTCTGACGTGTGACATCCCAGTTTCACACTCCATTTACCTGTCTCTTGTACCTGTCTCTCACTGTGACCTCTTTAAGGTTATTTTGAATGCACTGTGTTTGTGCAAAACCCCTAATTAATGACACACTGAATAGAACTAATGCTGTGACCCACATTGATACATGACAGGGTTGAGGTAGGTTGAGGCCCCAGTCCTTCCTCTCCCACAGGTATCCTCTGTGACTCTCTCCTGTCTCAGACTCGTCTGCAAAATGGCATAAGAATCCTTGCTCGGCTGCTGAGGGGATGCAGACTTTCAGGACTTAAAATACACTTGCCTCAGTATTGACAGTCCTTAAGATAAACACAAAGTATCCTCATGAACAAAGAAGCAACCCCACAGAAAATGGAAGTGTCCGGAAATCATGCAAATAGTAAGTATGCTGGGAATACTTCGGTCACCTTGTTCCATTGTATCAGAACATGCAGGTGTCGGGTCCACAGACTTGAAACAAATTTCTGAAACGTCGTAGATACACAAGAATGTTTCAAGAACTGGTGTCAGCATTATCAGTAATATTGATACTTTTACTACAGTTTGAAGGGGAACTGGCACCAGGTTTTTTGGCCCCAGAAAATCTGGATTATGATGGATACCATAAATATATAGATGAAATGCTTCCATCTGAAAGCCCTGTACTATATGGACGGAACCCCAATGCTGAGATGGGATTCTTGACAACAACCTCAGATAATCCCTTCAAAACTCCTTTGGAAATGCAACCCATGTATACATGGGAGAGGGATCAGGCCAGTCTGCAGAGAAAGAGGTGAAGTTCTTCATCCATTGTGTTGTCAGTGCTGTTAATGACGGGTGGAATACACATCTTACTGTGTTATTTCAGCAATAGACTTAATTTCTGGGGATAAGGAGGGGGGGAAAGGCATCAAATTAGAACAGATCAGACATGTGTTAATGGTTGTGATAGTGCACCAGCCTGGCTAAGGTGTACTGCATTAGGAACACATTTGGACCAAAGGGATTTGGACCAGAGGAACACCTAACCTGTTATGCAGTTCATTTCTTTCTCACGTTAAATTTAATGTGGGCTGGGAAAAACAAGGCATGGATCTATCTCTTTTATTTTGTATGCTTTTGTAAGCAAGTACAGCAACAACTTACTAACAAAAAGGCTAGGTTGGTTGAGTTGGTGGGTCTGGTCTTGACCTCTGTCCTTTGTTCCCATCTCCTGTGTGATAAAACCCCTTGGGTAAGCTTTCTTATGCCTTCCCACTTGTGCCAAGCATAGAAAGTCCCTCCTAGCCTGCAGTCCTAGCTTTTTCTGCTGCATTCACAGCACAGCCTAGCAGTGGTGTGCAGGCTTTCCATGCCAGGAAAAGCAGCCCAAGAACAGGCTCTCCCACTGCTTCCCTTCATGGACACTTGATCTAAACAGGAGCCTGTGGCTGTTCCAAGGGACTTCCCTTGCAAGCAGTAGCAGAAGAGAAGGTTTTCAGGGAGTTTTAGTTTTCTGGTAGTCTGAAGAGGTGAAACCTGGCCAAGGAGGCTGTCTGACCACCTCTTAGCCTCAGTACCTCACCACATAATCTGGAGTTTAGCAGAACAAGAACATTAATACTGATAAACTATCAGATGCTGGGTTAAAGGGACCAACCCTAATACAAGGATAAGCTTTGTCATTTAATATGGAGTTAACTGGGACACTGTAGTTCTGTTCATAGTCAAGATACATCAGACACACAGATACATTAGTTTACCCCAACTCATTCCAGAAAAAATGTAAAAGAATGGGTTTTAAGCATAGATCATTGGTGCTGTGCTTAAGAGAATTAATAAAGAAGCAGGGAAGGAAAATGTAAACACAAATCTCAGCTAGTTCTATTTTCAGATCTGGCCATCTTCTGCATCTTCCTTTCTGAGTGTAGATCTGAGAAACTGTCCAGATGCCCCAAAGCATGGCATATGATGAGACTGAGCCTTCAGCTCCTTATCCTTACCAGACTTAATTAAAGTCCCCTGTGACTGCCACTCTGGTTCTGCATTTCTCCATTCCTTTCTTTACTCCCTCCTTTTCCTCTGAGCACTCTTTTTTTTCCTCTTATCACTATCAGATCATGGAGGTTTTGCAGGAGGAAATGTGACAGCTCTGCATGCAAGTAGCCAAACACTGCCTCATCTCCTGGGGGAAGCTTGTGCTTTTCACGCTCAGTTCCCATCCACTTTAGGGAGTCTGGACTATAATATATGGCATTCATCGTTAAGTCTGCCAAAGCTAGGGCTGAAACAGAGGCTGAGCTGCATTAATGCTGTGATTTCAATTCCTGCTCATTAGTATCGTTATGAATTGTTCTTCAATTATGTTCTGCCTCAGTTCCAGAGCAGGCCTGCAGGGAGAGAGGCTCTTTTTGGGGGTGAGACAAGTGTGTGCCTGTGCCTCTTCTGTGTTCTGCCTAATGCCTGAAACAGCAAGGACTGTGGGTGGTGCAGGGGGTGATGGAAGCTACTAGGTACTAGAGAAATACAAACTACTGATCACACTTGACTGAAAATCAAGCCAATTCCAGGGTGTACCCTAGTAACAGCAGTCATCCCAAGCCCATCCCAATGTGTTAGTAGGCTTCGGGGTCAATGCTACCTGAAAATGTAAAGCTAAATAGAAGCTGCTAAGTGTTAACTGGTTTGCAATAATTCCTCTCAATACCGTTGCCAAAAAGACAGCAAAGGTGAGGGAGGGAGCATCTCTGGTTTTTATCTAAGAAAATGAGATGTTTGTACTCTTCTGAAGAAATCAGACTTGAAAGTAGAAGAGTCAGAAAGAGCTGATTGCTGGGATTTCTATTGGCTTTGTTGTATTGTCCTAAACAGGTTAAGAATGTCCTGGATAATATTCTGGAGATTCTTCCTGAGAAGTTTAACATAGCAAGAATCATGCAGCATGACTACTGCCTGGAGACCCCATGCTCTTGTTTGCCTCGAGGAGTGTAAGATGATGAACCTTTTCCTTTCAGAGATCCATAGGTCTTTTAAACTGCTGGACCTCAGTCTGAAGGCAAATTACTTGTTTCAGGGCTTTTTGTGGCTTTTTTGGAAATGAAAGAATAGTTATCCTTCATGTATGCTTTTTATTTTTCTCCAGAGGGGGAGCTGATGTTTTCTCCTCACATGGAAGTGCTGCAATACACACTCCTCTCTGATATTGTGCCAGACACATGGACCAAACCAGCATATCCATCCACACACAGCTTTGTCCACTGGTAAGTACCCCACAGTGATAGGGTTTAGCTACTATGCACAGAGCTATTCCAGTGACTCAAGCCCAGAAGCCCTGTTCCATTCATTTTTCTTCCAAATTTTGTCCTAATGAAAGTCAGCTTTCCTTTGAAGTAGGTTTTGTAGAAATGCCAAGTATTTTGCTAAAGCAAAGGCTCCATCACCTCCCTTTGTCCCAAGTACTAGGCGTGTATCTTGTGGGATTCCTTTTCCCTTAGCCTGCCACCAGCAGTGGTTAGACATGGATGAAACAGGCATTGTTTTTGGAAATCCTTCTGGTACCTCATGGCAATGTATGCTCCATTATGCCATTATTCAGAGCCTCTGTCAGACTCCCTTATGTTCCTGATTTGGGCTTTGCTCTGGCTTACTGGAAGCTTAAAAGCACAAAGGAAGATGCTATCAGACAATTTGCATTTAAGAAGCCATCGGCTGTTAGCAAATTCTGGCCGTTTCTGAAGGTGTATTAGCATGACTCATGGTGATGTTCAGGTTTCTCCCGAAGACATCAGATTTTACAGGACTTAGCATACTCACATTCTCTGCTGCCAGCAACCCATCACATGATGATTACCTTCTACAACTGATTTCAGACATTGTTGCACCAGGGAAGCAACAAATTCCACTGAAACAATTACCTTATACTTACATAATCTTATACTCTCTGGTGTCACCAGCAATGTACTTTCTCTGTAGACAGCAGTACTCTTTACACTTGAAATCTGTATTTTATTTTGTCTAAAAAAGGCAGTACACATACAGTTAGGGCAGGGGCTATTGATGCTTCTCTTTTAGGCTGATTTTCTCATGTGATGCCGAGAACTTAACATCTGGACCCAGAACCTTGTGCTGCCAGCAGTGCTGGGGCTTTCTGGCTTGTTCCACCCTGAGTCCTTTCTGACAGGTCAGCAGCAATGGCTGCAGGGCACCAAGCATATGGTTTCAGTGCCAGACATTTTTCTTTAACCATTGGAGTTAGCTATGTTTGTGATGCTGTTTGGAGAGTTAATCACAGTTTAAATAAAAAGATAAAAATCACCTTAGATCAGAATAACCATCCCCTGAAAGAGGGTGGGACAATCCAAACTTGTCCTCAGGCTACTCAGCAGTGTGAAGACAAAGCAGCTAAGGAAATAAAAGCTTGAATTTTATAGTTTAAAAAAGGTTTAAGAGTGCAAGATTTTCTACCATCATTATTTAACCAATTCTGTGCATATGTCACGGTACCATTCTGCTTTCTTCCATAACAGAGTTATGAGGCTAAGAAGAAAAATAAATCAGTCTCCCAAACCTCTTTGTGTAGTTATTACCACAGCAGGGGATGGAAAACCTTCAGCAGTGTAATGAATAAGCAGTATATCTCATTTGTTGTCACAATCACAGCATAGTAGCTGAGTTGGTTAGAGTATGGCGCTAATAACACCAAGGTTTGTGGGTTCAATCCCCATATGGATTGATCATTTAGGAGTTGGACTTGATGATCCTTGTTGGTCCCTTTCCACTCAGAATATTCTGTGCATCTGTGAATGTATGCTTGCATTTATTCTGACTACCACAGTGAAGGTACAGGAATGCGTGGTAACAGTGTAGCTCAAAGTCTGCATGGTCGCCAAGGGCACTGAGACAAATCCTTCACTTGCCTAGCAGAAAGGTGGCCAGGAGCTCCTCACAGGACACTGGCTGGGCTGCCATCATTCTCTGGAGAAGGGCAGACCCCACACAGTCTCAGGCTTGAGTATGATGGCCCAAGAGGGGTAGGTTGGCAGTTCTGGCATTAAAATTACTGTCTGGATATTGAATTACTGAAAACATTTTTTTTTTTTTTTAAAGCTGCAATGCAGAGCAGGAACAACTGGCCTTTGGATAAGGTGTGCTTGACTTGCAGATATTACCAAAAGACTGGAGAAGAGTATGACCACCCAGCAAGGGAAGGAGCCTGTATCTGTGAGCTTTCCATGCAAGGTAAGAAAGAAACTTAAATTGCTTGATCTCCTAGTTCAGGGACTCTATTACATACTTAAGTTGAATCAAGAGTTGCACTTAAGCATTGTGACCCTATGAACAGCACCAAAAAGCTTAGGAGTGGAGGTGGATTGTTGGCATTTGTCACTGTGACTTTAAATTTCATACCAGCTTGGTGTCCTAATCATTAAATATGCTTCCAGCATTTAAGTAACTGTGTCTGAACAAGATCTGCATTGTAGTAAAGCAGTAGCTCTAATGTAACAGGTTCAGAAGAGGTTCAGAAGCTTAGAGACTATTGCAGAAACTATAAATTTCACAATAATGAAAATTTTTTTGCAGCTCTTAGAGGTGCAAATAGGGTTAGTAGTTACCACATGCTGGCAATCTGGATCAAGTAATCTACACAATTTCAATTAAAAAAAAAAAAAAACCCTCACAACCTAACTCCCCAAAAAACCACCAATCAACCAACCAACAAAACCCTCAAACCCACAAACAAAAAACACCACAAAAATCATCTTTATCCTGTTTTTTTCTTCCACCTTGACCAAAAGTTACCAATTCTAAATAAACAGATATAAAGAATTCCGAATGTTTTATTTGCTGGGTCGTAATACTTATAAAGCTTTTGGGGAGACATACCACAAATAAAGGAAATACTTGAGAACACCTGTATTGTGGGTCTCCTCCAACTCAGAATATTCTGTGATTCCGTGACTAGCATGATGTAACACCACAGTTAGGTGGGCAAAATATAAGAATTAAAAGAGATTTTTTCATCTGGATTTTCAAGCAGTCCATTATTGCAGTAGCTGTAATATGGTTGTAGATCCCTGAATGGAAACCATGCTCATCTTTTTGTGCTGCAACCCCTCTTTTAACGTCCACATGATAAACACTGTACTTTGTTCTGATTCTGTATCTTCCTGAGACTGAATCTGTTCCTGATCTAGTTCAGGAACAACAATTCAGGCCTGCTGTGAACATGAGATTTTAGTTTTAACTTAGAAAAGCTGTCAACAAAGTTACACCTCAGTAGAGAAAGGTGAGTGACTCCCAAAGGCAATTAAGAGAAACACCATCCTTACTCATCCTCTTCACCAGACCTGAATAAAAGGAAAGCCACTCTTTTGGAAAGGAGTTGCTACTACAGCAGGTAAAGCCCCAAGTGGAAAGTTAGAGTGGGGGAGTGGAGCAATGGCAAGGATGTAATTTGAATGTTGCTTTTTGAAATGGGAGCATTAACTTTTCAGAGTTTTTAGACATCTGTCAGTCCAAGGGCAATACGGTTCACTCCTCATCTGGAGATAAGGAAAGTATCAAGGAACCTTGTGAGTGCAGTTTAGGCTTGTGTTGGTGTTTGCATAAATAAAATCTCCTGTCACTGCAGTCTCTGCTCTTAGTAAAAGGGGATGTTGATGAAACCACAAGTACAGTCCAGGCAGATGCTACGTGCTCATCTCTGCATTCATACAAAGAGATGATGCACAGCAGGCCAACTAAATCTAAATCTAAAATCAACCAAATCTAAAATCTGTATGTTCAAGTGTAGCCTTAACTATTTAGCAACTGTTTAAACCCAGATGATTATGGTCTTGCACTACAGAACACCATCTAAAGCATGTGCTACAATTACTGTTGGGCACTGCATGGGATATCCAGTGGGGCCCTTAGCAGAAGCACAGTTCAGGAATTGACTTCAGCAATGCCAGAAATTTTTTTAAAGGCTATTCCAGTGGATCAAAGGGAAACTAAAAATTTTTATGCATGTCCAGCTTATAAAAGCAAAAACAGGACAACAACTTATGTTTGGACTTTCAATCTGAAAATCAAGAAGTTAGCTAAATGGGTTCTGGCAGAAATAGCTTTACTCCTGGCAGTTTCATACTAAGCTTTCAACAAAACATGCTGCTTTCTCAATCTGCCTCAGTTAAAGCAAAAGAAGATAAATATTTTTTCACAGTCAGCTGCAGCAGGAGATTTGCCTCACAAAAACACAATCCTTAATGTAACACTTATGTGCTCTATGTTGTTATTTCGTCATCCGTCAATGTTGTGTTCATGTGTTTCTTCACATAATGATTATTGATCTCCAAGCACCATTACACCTGCTATGGAAAGTAAATGGGAAACATCAGCATCGGGGTGTCGTTTGAATCACAAAATACTCCTCTTTAGATCAGTCTTTATTCTCTCTACATAAAACAAAATGTGTATCTTACAAGAATTTTAACATACTTTAACATGCAATACAAATATGTTGCATTTAAACAAAGTTGTTTGAAAGCATGGTTGTACAAATGAAAAAATATCTAACTGTGAATTGTAAGTAAAAAAAATTAATCCTGAACTCTGATTTAGACCAGTTACAACTGCTGGATAGATGCTTCAGGCAGCAGGTGCACTACATAAAAACTGCTGGTGAGAAGTTTTGTTGGTTTTTTTTACTGGGATGATTTTTTTTTTTTTAACACTCTTCTACTTTCATGTTTCGATGAATAATTGCACTTTGGAATAAATTTTTTTTTAAAATCATCCTCCCACTGGTCGATTACATCAGCTTTGGCTGGAATATAATGGCATTCAGATGAAAGTACCCTTTCCTTCTTTGCAAGGACAAGTTCTATAAACTACAGGTGGTGGAACAGGTTCAGAAAGCAGAGCTGGAAAAATGGATCTTTATGGTTGAGTTAGAAAACAAGGGTGTTTTGTTTCTTTGAAGACGGGGATGCTTTGAAGGTAGTTGTTAAACACCCTTTCTGCAAACTTGCACAATTATATAAATAAAAATATTGCTCAAATTGACCAAGCTCTCCATCATGTGGTTGTGTAGCTCTATTAAAAATTAACCACTCAAGGTTCAAGAGTGCCATTTCACTTAACATATAGGTCTGTGCATGTAGATTTCTCTACCAAAACTTTTTCCTGAGAGATCTTTTGCATAAGACCATATCAATCAAAAATTTCCCAATACAGAAATTATTACGCTATACACTAAAATTCTATTTTATATAAAACATAGTAATAAACTTCTGAAGTCAAAATTGTTAACATATTAACCAGTTGCAGGCACAGCTTGAGTTCAGTGTTCTCAATTGTCATCCGCCAGTTGTTTTTGTAAACTAGAAGATGAGAGAAAACAGTGTTAGTGTTTTAGGAAACTCAGCTTCCCCATAAATTGCCATTGCTGAAGATGCTAACTTCCAAAACAGCACTTCTGTACATTTTAACCAACCAAAAGAGATTTCAAAACAGGCAAAAGTCTTTCAATTTTTTAAACAAATTAGTTGTTTACACAGACAATATACCTCACTTTAAAGAAGCTGATTTCAGCCTAGAAAAAAATCTGAAATCCAAGAAACTTCTTTTGCATAGGTGCAGGATTTGTCCCGGGGCACAAGAAGTCAAATGTTATTTAAAGGGCTATAACAGTTTAGAAAGGAATGACCAGAGGGCAGAACTGTCACCTTTCCAGGTACTCCTTGACGTTGTTGTAGCCGTAGAACTTGGCCAGGTGGATGAGCATGCCGGTGGCACAGCGCCCGTCCCGCCGGCGGCAGTAGCTGCAGTTGCACACCCCGCGACAAGGAGGACAGATCCAGGCCTGCAGGGGTGTGAGTGTGGGAGGGGGGTAAAAGCAAGTTATGAAAAATGTTACATTGGCCTTCCTGTTGCTCTGAGAAACATGAGTAGGGCTTCCCTACCATGAAATTGTCAGGGCAAGGTTTTAAAAGCCTCTATCAGCCAACCTTATTAACGCTTCCCAAACTCTGCAGGATTAGAGCAATTATTAAGTGCTTGAATACTTCTTACTCTTGAAGCCTCAGGTTCTCTGATGTGCTCAGTATTGATTTTCAAATAGACTGAAGTCTTCTATAATGCCTAATGATAGTTCACTCTATGCTAGGCTGACTGTAGTAAACTCCCTGGAAAGAGATGGGTACCCATTGTGACAAGTTCCTTTGGCTCTATCTGCCTGCTGGTACAGCACAATTCCTGGGACTGAATCAACCAGCTGGTACATGAAGTCAGGCATCTCCAAGCTGCTCAGCAACTGCACATAAAAGCACATGTGCTAACAGAGCAGCCACTGCCACACTGGGCCAGCACATCAGTCATCAGTTAGTACTACAGATCTGTTCTTGGCAAAAAAGTTTGAACACCATTTTACCATGAGCGTATTCTTATGATAACAGATTACTAACAAGACTGAATTCATTACACTTTCATTCCAGGCTCAAGAATGTACTTACTGGATCAAGCAGAGCGGACTTCACATCTTCACCGTATCGATTGCGAAGACATGGTCCACAAAACTGCCCCCTTACTCCTCCGCAGCCCTGGTTGCGGCAGATTGTCTTTGTGTCAGTCGTCTTTTGTCGACACTGGTGGCAAGTACTACCCTGAAGGTGGAAAGAAAGAGAAAAACGTATGTATGAAGGACGTCTTAAGTGCTCATTGATGAACTTTCCTAATAATAAGCACAAACTTCAAACCAAAGTCAAATTAAACAATGAACAGCAAGTTCTGTTACTATGATAAATCATATAGCAATGCTAGGAATTTTACAGAGACGGTGCCCAGTTTCAGTTGCATTGGAAGTCTCAAATTACATGAGCCTCATGTCACAGCTCTGGTCCTTTCTTCTCTCTAGGAAAAACCTAAAACTATTGAGAAAATGATTTTGTGACTCATCTCTGCCAATACCATGAAGCATGAAATACATGGTAAGCTGATCTGTATGATAATCAGTAATAGCCAAATCCAGTGAAAGCAAGGGAGGAGAAGTTCTATTAAGAACTCTGGAAATCACACAACCTGTATCAAAATGTCATTTCGGGGAGTACAAGGAACAGCAGAACTACTATTTAATGGTACAACAACACAACATTTTTATTAGTGAGAGAGATAAAAAGGATGCCAACTCTTATCAGTGGCAAGTAATAGCTACAGCAAACTTAATAGCTCTGTGGCACAAAAACATTTCTTTTCAGAGGCAAAAAGCCAGTGGGGAATATCAACCACCACAGCCAAGCCCACAGAAGTCTGGCAAAGCTTTCAAAGCTCTACTGTGTGCCACAATAATGATGAGCTGTACTCCCCAGAGCCTCAGGAAAGGACACCTTTTAGCAAACACCAGTGAAATAGTGAGAGACTTCATTTCACACAGACACACTGAAGAATATGGCAACCACTTACTAGAACTTTGTCATAGATTTTGTCTCTAACAGTGATTGCAATGTTGTCCAAGTCCTCCTCTGTTATATCTTCTACTGGACGATGAGATGAATACTTTGATGATCTCCTCCTTTTGCGTACTCCACAATCCCCCTGCTAAACAAACTCATCTCAATACCTTTTGTCTGATGTCAGGAAGCCTCTGTCACCACACTTGGTGACAAATTCCTTCCTTTACAATGTGTATGCAGTCCAGAGCTGGCAGACTACAGGCTCAGGCAACCACTGGAAGAACAGGGTTTCCAAATCACTGCCTCTCTCTCTCCCTCTCCTTCATTATCTTTTCTCTACTACACTTTTTATTAATTTTATTTAATTCCCTTCCATCACTACTACTTCTATTTGCACAAATCCCTGACATGTTTTACTGCTAACTTTTCTTTGCATTCCCTGCATTCCTCCACTGTAACTCTTCATACTCCATTTCTTGCCTCTCAAAATAAGGACCTGTGATCATCTGCCTTCCCATGCTTTCCTCCTTCAATATCCTTGTATGTTCTCTAGTTGCTTTCTCCAATGACAATCTCTAATGTCCTTCCAAAAAAATCTCTACTGAAGTTCTATATTAGTCCTGCCATACCCAGCCCATTCTTATTATCCTGTTATTTGGAAGAGTGTACTCCACTCATGATTAAGTGATCTTTTCTTCCTTCTAAATATCATTCTCTTTGACCCCTATTCATGAATAAATCTCATCTGATTCTTAGCCTTCCACATACCTGTCTCTGAAGACCTCATTTGTCCTTCACTCTAGATCAGTTCTGTTCTGTCCAAAACAGTCATTTACCAGCCTAGGTTCTCATTTGGTGCTATTCCTTCTAATAGCCAAGTTCCCTTTATAATGTTTAAACTATGCCCAGTACTTGTTCCTACAAGAAGAACTGGGATCCAGCCTGAAAGGATTCAAACATAAAGAATCTTCCTCATAAGGGCTATACAGAAAATATAAGCAAGAGAAATGTCCACCGTAAGACAGAGGAAAAAACCAGATTTTTAAAAATAGGAAAAGTAAAATCTGCAACTTTTCAATGGCTAGCCTGTACATTAGCAGTTTGCTGGTGCAGATTCCCTTAATTCATTCTCAGTCCAGCCATGTAACTCGCATCTTCCCTCTGCTATTTCCAGAGGATTTTTAACTTTTTTTCTGAGTCTGGTAACAGAGAAGATCTGCTTTGCCACCTCCATCACCCCACTGCCTTGGCACTCCAAGGCCTTCTACATTACGGGCACTAGTAATTTCCAGATGAAGAATAAATAACAGACCATAAGTAAAATGCCTTGTTATGCTTGAATAACACTGGTTACAAATAGAGCCCACTTAACAGGTGAAAGATGAGATAGAAAGGCCTGGAGATAACTTTTCTGTAGCTAATCCCAACCAAAGATTTTCAATAACTTTGTGTAAGATGTGATGTCTGGTCTAAGTGCTGGCCAACAATTTAAATGTTTCCTAGTTCCTGACTACTGAGGATATCAAAATCTGGCAAATACCACACTGAGTCTCTTCAAGAGATTTTGTTGTCTACAGCTACGGATGTGTTCTGCAAATTTGACAGCTGACACAGTGAATTTTTCCAAGGCAAATTTTTCTGGTGGACGAGCAGTTCTGGTTGGGTTCATTCGACGTGTTATCTGGCCTTCAGAAAATGTCCTCCTTGGGGTCTTCTTCTGTTTCTAGAAAAAGAAGGAAATTACAGTATCCATCTTTTCAGTTATGTCTGTAGTGTTAAACACTAGAAACAATCTGAAAATGTCTGTACCACAATTGCACTATCATGAATTGATCTGCTGCTCTCCCACTCATTATCGTTAAGCCAAACCCTACCAATTATACTCCCTACACACTATACCTTTCTGCTACTTTTAAAACACCACACCTTCACACCAAATTCCATTCCAATTAACATCACACAACTGTACCAAAATTTCACACGTGGCATATTAAGGTGGAAGCTAGTTCTCATTGTTCTTTGGAAGCTAAATATTCAGATTTTCCCACAATCTGAACACACAATTGAGGAACATGCAATTTGAGGATCAAGCTGAATTCTAGTTAATTTTCTTTTACACTTTTTTAACGGAAAGGGCATTAAGAAGCTGCTTCAATTAGTTCAAGATTCCTAATTTTGAAGATTCTTGGGAGGGGCAAGATATCCTCTTCCTACTCTCACACCTGCCAATTACTGTGTGATTGAATTCATGCAACAAAAGTCCTGCATGGACATCTACCAAAGACATGGCCCTTTAACGTTTCCTCAAATCTTTTCAGTTTATAAGATACGTGGAAAAATGTTACTCTACAGAGAAAGAAGGGTTGACACTCCTCTGTTTAAAGGTGAGACAAGTCAGTTGAAATAACTACTGTATCATTCCAGTTTGTGTTGAATGGTTCAACTTCATGGTACTTCCCAACCAGTAGCAAATCTATACAAATGAAGTGACCAGTCCCAAAGAAAACCAGAACAAACTTGCTGAAAGTTTTTGATGAAACACGTTAATCCTAAATCTAACAAAAATTACTGTCACCACCAACCAGTTCCGGGACCTTACCGAAGGAGTGGAGGTGGGCGTTTTCACTGGGAACAGGTCCGGTATGGAATTCAGTTCTGCCAGCAGCTGGGCAAGCTGGAATCAAGTGATGACACATTGAAAACTCACTGCAACTTGCAAAAAAAGCAACACCACCTACCATCCACTTTTCACATGCACTTCAAATTATAGCTAAACATGTGCATGAAACCTTTCTGCACTTAAATACAGTGGGCTCATCAGAGGGGTTCATTTACTCCTGAATGAGCAAAAACTCTGTCTACAATACTAACTTCGTAGCTCCCACTAATTCTTACTGGGAATTAGAACTAACCAGATTTACCTAGTATCTTGTCAAAACAGCACCAAAGGAGTGCATTACAACATAGTAATGATTGATAACAAGAAATTCAGTTCATATGATGGGACAGAGAAAAGAAAGACTGGGTGCCAGGAGACAGTAAGATGTTCCCAGTGAGCTTTTACTGACTGCAGATACATCTGTGCTCTTTGCCAGAGACCTCAGCATCCCATTAAGAAGGGCAGACACTGGGTACATGCTCATTACAAAGTCACAGAGCAACTAATCCCCACTAGCAGTTCCCTCAATGGATGCATGTTCTGATGCATGTACAGCATCAGAAGCACTTCAGCAGGATGATGATTTCTTGCACTGTGTATGAGATGTCTTGGAGGAACATTTCCTCAGAAGCAGTGGCTGATAGGTATGAAAAACCACTGACCTGTTCTGGAATTCCAGAATGAGGGTGACTTCTGAAAAGCCAGTGGTAGTGGGGTAAGCCAAGCTGCTAGCTCTCTGAGACTGCCACAGCCATCAAGAGATTAAAAGCTGAATATAGCATTTCCCAGTAAATACTTCAGTGTGGCATTTATTAAGTGCTATTTAATGCCATTACAGTACTCTCCTAGGATGCCACTGAATTTCACAGGGGTTGAACTGCAAGGAAGAGTGAAGGTGAGAAAGACCAAAGAGCAGCAAGACCAACACAACAGCAGTGGGACACATGACAGATTAGAAACACAGGTACAACGCTGAAGCAAGATTTTACACAGGAGCTGCAGGCCCACACCAAGAGGTACTGCTTGAGCCCCAAGACTGCTTGGAAGCTGCAACTTTTCCTGAAACACAGTAAAACTGAGGGAGCTACTAAAGACTGAACATCAGTTCAGACTACACAGCAGCATGATAATTAAAGAGAACTGGTGGCATGTTGGATAATAGAGGAAAAAAAACATTAGGAAATGATCAGTCGCTCTCTTCCGCACCTACACACACGTTCAGCAGCTATATAGTAAAACATTACTGTAAAAACCACATCCCACACAACTGAAAAATTACATTCATCATCCTCAGCAGTTCTTAGTTGGCTTTCCAATCAGTAACTGCAGCAGATTTGTCATACACAAACAAAAAGCAGAAACACTGTTGTGCAAATGACACCATATAAACCACCTGAAAGGACCAGCTGGTTTTCTGACATGTTCTGAGCGTAAGTCTGCAAAACTTGGTCATTTGTAACTTTGTTCACATCCACATTAAAAATGCTTAGTTCTATTCTAGTTTTAAACTTGACCAGGTTAGTCCTACTTGAGGTTATATTAGGGGTAAATGTCTGAGTGCTGAGGGTCTAGGGTTTTCCCAGGTAGAAAAATTCACCATAAATTTTCGCAAAGTTCCAGCCGAGCACCAGGGACCCTAAAATTCATGTATGCTAAAGCTAAGTACTTGGATGTACATGTCAGAGAACGAAACACTACTCCTAAGTCTTACCATGGCTTTATTTTCTTTTATATTTATGGCTCTCTTAAGCAGTGCACTTGAACTGTCCTCCTGTGTTTCTTTAATGTCTTCTTCAGACTCTGAAGCAGAGCCCTCTACTTTGTCCGACCGCTTGAGGCTTACTTCTTTTGAAAGAGGTGTGAGGGATTCACTGTCCTTTAGAGGTAAGTCAGACAAAGCCTGTTCAGGCACTTTTTTCTCAGATGACTTTCTGGTGGGAAACTGTAAAGCAACACGAAGGCCAAAGCTTCTTCTCTTGGGGGAAACCTTCTTCTTTGCCTCTTCCTCCTCTTCCTTCTTGTTAACCAATAAATTATCGTGTTCTTCATCACTCAAGTCTGACTCCACCATCTAGAGGCAGGAAAAATCCCATGTTACATTATTGACTCTGACACAAGAGAGATCATTTTTAAATCACTAGTTCTAGACAGCAGTCTTTCCACCCAAAGGCATCATCATAAATTCACCTAAATTAACAAAATTTTAGAAGTTCATTGTATGCAACTTCTGCCTGTGCAGAGATCAAGAAAACACCTACATATTACTATTGTCTGGGATAGAGAAATGGCTGTCTCCAGAGGAACCATCTTGCCCAGTACAATCTACAAGCAATGGAAGAAGTTCTCATTTCTAATATGTGATGCTATATTAAATAAAGCATTCTTTCTCTTTTAAGACAACACATTTTAATTCAGCATGAAGAAAGAACATCACAGTGTATCAGAAAGACTCCTACTAGAACATGAGGTTTACACGGAAGAGACAGAAAAAAAAGAAGTCAACATATACATTCACACGTAGGTGTGACTGCCTTTACCAGAACTTCTTTCTTGTTCACATGCACCTCGTTTGAAGCAAAGCCCTGAAACACTTCCGTTTCAGAGTCAGTGTCCTCAGTGAAAATCCTCCGCAGCTCTTCAGTGAGGTATCTGGACTGAAACCGGAGGCCCTGCAAAAACACCACTCGGTAGCTGTGAGAGACAGTCAGATACAGAGTATTCACACAGCCACAATAAACAGGTTTTGAGGGTCAAGACAGTGCCAACTAGATAGCATACTGTGAAAGCACTTTGCAGGCAAAGCCTGTCAAAAGAAACAAAGAAGACAACATTCAGAGTTTCAACACTGAGTTACTTTAACTTAGCAAGATTTTTTTTCTTCATTTTGAGGACAGGGCTTTAACTGAGCTACTTGTGTGGGGCAAACTTTCTTCTTCACATCCTTCTCCCCTTCTTCATTACTACCCAATAAAAATAATCAGTTTTCTTGTATGTAAATTATCATGTTATCATTATGTATTTTCTTCTGGATGTAAAAAAAAGGTCTTGAATAGAAAAAAATACAAACGAAAGACAGGGTCTGTCCCTCATCCTGTTAACGCCATCACTGAACTGACCAATATCTACACAAATCCACAGAGCTTTGAACAGTCTGACTAATATCCCTCCACCTTTCAACTTCTCAGCTCTCTGGTTTTTTGGTGCAGTTTATCATTCACATGTGTTCTAGGGTAGACAGCCCCTCAATTTCAGCCTATAGACCAGGAAGTAAAAAGATGTCATTAAAACACTCTTCATGATATGTACATTACATCCCAATTAAACACAAGGCTTTAACTAAATAGAAATGTATTTCCATACTTCCAATAAGAACTAGTAGAAAACCATCTAATCAACTTCTTCCTGTTAATCTCGTAGGAATATAACCCATGTTCACATCACACCTGCCTCTTGAAACTCAGCAACATGTAAGTTTGTTTCCCCAATTTCCCTCTGTTATTTCTTCCTCCCACACAAGAAACAAAAATGACCTTTAATACAATGCATTTGCTAAATATCTTTATTCTTCCTTTCAATTCCTTCCCTTCCCTGACTTTAATTACACACTTCTTTATTTTAAGATATCTGGAGAAAAAAAGATACAATAGATGAGTGGAAAAACTTAGAGGGGAATGGGAGGGGGGAGCCATTGCATATGCTGTTTCTTTACACTTAAACATCTACCAATTATTATGGGTAATTGTAATGAGTTTTCTCTGAGGAAAATTACTTTATTCTTTTGTTGATAGCTGCAGTGCAGCTGCTTGAGAAAGGAACAAACACAATAGGGAAGTTACTTTAAAGTTAAATTGCACTTCTTGGAGGAAACTGAAGTTTTTATGTATTCTGTGTTTTCACGAAATTCCACAATGAAGGCTGAGGGGGGGAACTATGCTGTTTGTTAGCTAAAGTAACTAAAAATATCACACCTAGAGCTATGCTGTTCATCTACGAAGAACAGTCTACACCAGGTAAAATACACATCAGGGATACCTATTGGAGAAACTGTGGGAACTCGGCAGAGGTGCAGAGATTATGGGAGCAGGACTGCAGAAAGCCCTGAGGAAAAGGAGGCACATAGAGGTCACTGCTTGTTAACTCTTTTGCACCTCAGCATCCCAGGGAGCACCTGATGCACTAACAGCCCATTTGCCACCCCAGCGGGGCAGCTTCCTTGCCTCCTTTCTCAAGAACCGCTGAATTTTTCTGAACTTCCCATCATTTTGCCCTTCCCACCAAAACCTTTTCATTTCCTACACAACAAGGACCAATGTGCTTTTGCAGCAACAGTGGTGTTTGGCATCATGAACACTGATGATGCTCATCCTGATGCAGGGCCCTGATGTGCAAGGACTGCAGATTATGCTGCAGTTGGATGGAACTCAGGGTATTTTTATTGTACCATTTAGTGCTAAGGGAATTAAATTCAATACTGATAGAGATTTAAAATAATTCTCATCCCAAGGGAAACACAGGAATGGTAAGGAAGGTTGCAGTGGCAGCTGTAAATCTGGAACAAGTCTCACTGGGATTCTCAGCAATGCATGTTAAACTAACATGTACCTACCTCTTCCACAGCATTTTTCATCAGAGGATTTTAAAATGCTTTGCAGAAGAGATCGTTATCATAAACTCTATTTCACAAGTTGGGAAATCAAGGGAGAGAAAGGTACAGTCAGATGTCTGCACTCCCCAAGCAGGCAGAAGCTCCCACACAAGGCTACTCCTCCACCACCATCACCTCTCCCCACTAACCTTTCTTGACGCTCCCCACAAAGACACAAACGCAAGTGCAATCTGAAGTTACCAGTACTGCTGTCTAGCAACAAGATTACAAACCAGTTTAGAGCCCACTACACGTCACTACATTTTAGACACTACCTTTCTCCATAGCACAGACAGTGGCTCTACCCACAAAAGGTTTCTGCACTCTCCTGGGGTCACTTGCCTATAAAGGCTCAGAAACAGTACATAATTGTACAAGACTTATACTGTCTCTTGGCTAACACTAATCATCTTTCTTGTCATCAGCACCTCTTAACCAGGTGCTGATCTGACGGACTGGAAAAACAGAAGAAAAAAAATATTTCAATTTTCTTATTAATGAAACAGAGGGACCTCTGCAAGAGCACAAATGACAAAGGTATCTTATAACACATTAGCTCATGTCTATCAAACATGTAATTATAAGTTTCCAAAAGACTAAAAACTAAATGTTTTACCACCCAAGACATCACACCAGTTCCATTCTTTTCTTATGAATTCAGCTGGTATCTCCAGTTACCAAATCAGAGAAGAAAAAATATCAAATCATTATGCTGATCCAAGCTACTTCACCATCAAGAGAGCAAAGAACCAGCAAATTGCACTATCACAGCAGGAGCCAATGGTTTCTCTGGGTCATCACTATTAAAACATGATTTTAATGCAGAGACAGCATGGAGAAATTTCTGGAAGAAATACCTTGAAGTCTGCATACTCTGAAATGCATGTCTAATATCATGTATTTGCACTGTCTTATGTATCCAGGATAGTAATTCTCTTTTCCTGTTTGCTACTTACCTACTTCACTTAAACTCACCTTCCAATGAAACCGATTTTCTTTTTTATATTATGAAGGAGTTTTCAAAAGCCCTAAAAAGGGCTTTAAACCCTAAAAAGGATACCAAGTTTGTTTACATTTATTATGTAATATGGGGATTGCATATGGGGGCTGCAAATTATAGGTTATGGTGTGAGTTATAATTCACACACAGTTTTGACAGAGGCTCAGAATACTACTGCATCCCAAGAGCGTAACTGGACTATGGCAATCTGTTCCTACCTCTTTTCCAGACTCCAGGGAATCGTAACTAGCATAGTTGTTCTCTGACAAGAAGCTCTGTTTGGAAGCATCATCTTGGAACCGTGGAAAATCTTCACTGTCACTGGGGGCATTGAAAATGTTGGCCACGTCCTTGGGTATCTGTTTCTGATTCAGAACAAGACAGAAAATATAAGTCACACACACCAACTCACAGGAAAACACAAATTGGCAAAAGTACAACTTATTTTTATATTCCTATGCAAGAACAAATCTGTACCACAAAATATGCTATGTGTAAATTGTACCTTATTCAGCTACACTCCAGGAAAATTCTGTATAGATTGTTTTAATCCCTGAACACAGACTCAGGATCTGGGATTAGGGAGGGGATGCGATACACAGGGTGTTCAACTCCACAGGAAAGTACTTCAGAGATGTAAAAATACATGTGTGCCTCATCTTTGCAAGCAGGAGCTCAGGGCACCTTTATCCGTGGGGAAAGCCACCACCTCTCCTGCTCTTTCAGAGCAATGATGGCTCAGAGGTGAGGAACACAACTTCAGACATAACACAATGCTAAAGTACAAAGAAACCTTACTGTTAGATCCCACAGTACCATTATGGATTTTAGCAGACATTTGGCTGACTCCAGAAATAAAATCAGTGCAACTCATTCTCCTTGGTCAGTACTGTCACAGACCTGTGACACTTGGTTAAGAAAGTGAAAATGTGTTAACTGAGAACACTTTCCCCTTTACTAGAAGCCCTTGATATGGCCCACCAGGAGAGGAGGAAGCACAGCCAAGGGCAGGCAGCAGCCTTCCCGAGGTGACCAAGGTCACAGCTTCAGAATTCAAGAAGTCCAGTTCCAGCCTAGGAGACTCATAACACCACATCCAAACATTCCACTGAGCCATATACTTCACACCAAACACTTCAGATAAGCCTCTGCATGTACCAGGATTGTAAGGAAGCCTTCAAACAGTTCCCACACGGGCTGCTTTAGGATCTGGTGTGTGTAAAGATGAGATGAACAGATCAAGCCTTAAAAACCAAGGAAGAGGGCATTTTGCCAAGTTTCAGAACACATTTTTACACATCCCAGTATCACCTGCAAAACCATTCTGCTAGTCATACAAATGCTCAGGGAGAAAAGTGTCTGCATTCCTCACCAGCATGCGGACACTCATGTCCTTCATGCCCTGGACCACATACACACCTCACACACACCACTCTAACTTGAAACAAGCCTCTCTGCTGTTTGCTAAAGCCACACACAGACTTCCCACTCCCCTCATCAACTCTCAGAAACGTGACTGCCTGGTCAGAGGCCAATTCCTCATCGGAAAGTGCTGCTACCCAGCCCTGAATATTCAACAGCACACCTCAGAAATGAAGTTCAGAACGGAGAGCAGACTGCCCTTTTCCACTGTCATAGAAAACCAAGGTTGCTTATACAGGGCCCCATATAATGATTTTTTTTGTTTCTGTTGTTGTTTTTCTGTTTGTTTTTTTTTTTTAGTTTACTTGTGCCAAGGCAAATGACCCAAAGGAGGCTCATTCTCCAAAAGTAATGTTGATGAAAAAGTTCCACTTCCATTAAAAGAGCAAGCAATACCTTCACTGAAGCATCACTTTCTGAAATAAGCTGCAGTGAACGGTGAACATGAGCCTAATTTTATTCTTTTTCTTCTTTTATAAAGCTGATGTAGGCTGATGCAAAACCAACTTACTGTTGCTCGAGCAAGAGTAGAATTCACCTCTGAAAAACTGACCCTCTCAGACCTGTAATGGCATGACCCAACGCACGGCTGCTAAAGCCATGCTGTCCATATCCAAACCCCTTTGGATGTTCCCTCACTCCCACCTCCTACAGTGGACATCCAGAATCCGCTCCTGTTGCTGTGACAGAATTTACTCAGAACAGAGCAGTGTTAAAAATGAAACATTATGCATTTTAATGGAAAAACATACAAGGAGCTGAGATCCTCACTAGTATGAATAAATTGCTTCCAGGAGCCACTGCATTAGTTCTTGTGCTAATCTACAGCTGTTAGCCACTGCTGTGATTACTGTATGCCTGATTTCTTCTTCATCTATTGCTTCTGCATCTGCACCAGAGGAGTCATTAGGAGGCTGTAGTTACTGATTATGAACAACAACAAAAAAATTCTTTCGCAGTAGAAGACTTTATTTTTTTGCATTCCCAAATTCTAAGGTACTGGTGCTGATTTAAGTAACTTACTGCAGAGCTTCAAGGATTTTTAGTTTGGGACTTGCTCCCCATAGCCTGACTACAAAGAATCTCAATTTGGTCACTGATGAGTCCCTGTTTTACCAGAAGTGCTTACGTTAATAACAGACAAGATCTGATACGTACAAGGTGGACATACTCCGGAAGCTTAGAAAGGGAAATCTCATGATGAATCTTGATTAGCAACACTATTTCTACACCTGAAATCCTGTATATCTACACCTGAAATTGTAAGTCAAGTTTATTTCCAGGAAAAGCCCACTGATATCAAAGACAAGCTTGCAGCAAGCATCTCTGTCACGATGGGTTCATTCCCTGTCGTTTATTGTGTAATCCTGGAAGCCACAGACATTTCTGTCTTCATCTTTCAATTAAAATACATTGTGAAACTGATTTACAATCAGCATCGGAGCCTAGGATTTCAACTCTTGTCAACAAATTAATATACACCAAGAATAAAACAACCATTATTTGTCTAAACAGAAATGTCAAAACATTAATCTATTCAAAATACCTGTAAGACACAGGCAGCCCAGGACAGCATCTTTTTGCCACTAAATCCCTAAAAAAGTCACGAAGGCAGAGATGTGATGAACATTCCAAGCTTGCTCGGGGAAAATACGTCAACATACTCTGCAGCTGAAATGCTGCTGATGTGAGAAATACTGTCTTTTAAAAATACCTGTTACAAAGGCTAAATACCAGAAGCCTAGTAAAAGCTGAAAATAATTCACAGCTGCTGAAAAAGTCAGTGTCATTTCCGGCAGGAAATCTTATGTCTATTGAACTAATTCATTTTTGCACATAAAACACACTTAGTTGTTTAAAACCCCTACATGGTACTTCTCAAAAGCATCAGCAAACCTTACCCGCTACAGATGGCACACAATCCATCAAATGCCAGAATAACAAACCCTGTTTTTCTGCAGAAGTAGTCCAAAGCTCAAGACATCCACGTCTCTCAGGTTTTCCTTCTCTAAATTAGACAAAATACCACCAGTACACCCAGGAGCATACTCAGATGTGTTGGGCTGCATGGAGATCCTATTCCCACAGAACCAGGGGCATACAGCTCGCATGTGCCTGTGGAGGCTGGCAGGTCTGTCACCAAGGGCTATGGGTGACAGAGGCTGGTAGGGTTGTCAAAACTGTTTCAGTCACGAGCTATTGGAAAAGTAAGGCACCCAAGGTCCCCAGCAGTCACAAGAACATTTTTCCAAGCACTATCCCCATGAATTCCACCTTGTTAGGCAAGGAAAAAAAGGAAAAGCCCAAGGGGAGCTGTTTTGCTATCCACATCAATAGGAAGAATTTTCATGTTTCAATTGAAAAAACAACTTTCCTGACACCAAAGCCAGAAAAGATGCAACTTGCCCTGTAGGCTGCGAGGAGAGAACACTTGCCTGTACACCCATGGATTTGGTGGGAAGCATGTTATTTCTACACCACTGACTACCGTGTTTAAGTTTTATAAGAGTTATTTGCACACTTCAGTTTCCCTGCCAATTGTCACACTAGCACATTCTTCTCCAACAGTGATGTATCAGGAGAACCTACAGCATGAGAAAGCAGGGCTAGATAAAATTCTCTATTTTTACTCCTACCATGGAAAAAAAAATCAATTGGGCTGTGTTCCCTTAATTTAATTTAGCACAATATATGGGCATTCCTACTCAAAGCACAGGACAGACAATTTCGGTCACTCTCAAACTTAGTAACGGAAGTTTAATCCCAAGCAGATACTCAGGCAAACCAAACCTGTGCAAAGTCATACTTCACCACCTGCTGGGAAGCCTCTTGGCTTGTCCCAGGTTCAGCCCAGAAGCCAGCCTAAGGCATGCCACCCCAGGGTTACAGGCACTGCATTTGGCTCGTACCTCAAAGGAACGACCGAACAGGGAAGCACTCCAACGCTGACAACTGTGGGCAGCGCTACAAGAATAGAGGGCCCAGCCACCATGTCAATAGGTGCCAAACCAATAAACCAAACTATTTAGAAGCCAAGATCCTGGTTTTTCCACTGGAGTCATGAAGGCGAACAACACTCTTAAAGCTTAATTTTAAGCATCATGCAAACGTGTGAAAGAATGGAAGGCATAGAGATGGGAAGTCCCATTTTGCAGTGCAAAAGAATCACACAGACTGGATGCATGGTCAGCAGGACTGTCAAACACACAGTCAGCCTGAGACTCATGGGCATCAACAGAATCTAGGAAGGTGAGGAAGACCCTAGATAACCTCCAGAATTTCTCAACAGCACTAAAGCACAAAAACCTGAAATACCCTGGACAGTGAAGTGTATTCCTGGCATAAGTGGCAGGAGGTTGAAAGGCAAGCGAGTGTTCTGAAAAAAGAAGGAACAACTGATAGAATGAGCAGTCAACACCCAGTTTTACAATCTTGGCAAGAATTATTTTATTCTACCGAAGGTGAAGATGGATTATGCCTGAGCCTTTAATTTATCACAGCAACAACTCCTGGGACTTTCACAGTGCCCTCTCAAAAAGTTCTGGCAATTTTCACAACAGTAAACCTACTGCTAAATCCTAGTAACTCTATGAAATTTTAGTAAATTCTGCTACTTTCACAACAGCAGAACATATTCTATATCGCCTTATTTAGTCTGATAATAAGTTAATGCCCATAAAGTTACTTTATCCTAAAATAAGGAATGCCCAAGTATCATAATCACATGGCAAATCATGTAAAATGTCACCTTCCATAGGCAATACCTTCCTGGAAACTCTTTCCTGCTTATTCAGAAATGCTGGTAATACTGTGAATATCAGCATGCCAGCACATGAACACAATCCAACTGCTACTATTTCCTCCTTTGTACCATCTAATCTCGCACCAATCCAAACAGTTGTAACAGCTATTTCTGAATTCATTTTGCATAATTCAAGAGAATCCTTTTCATCTGTGGTGATGCCTAATTACTGTCCAAGCCCTGGCATTCCAAGGAAAACACTCCTGTACAATACCACAGGCATGTGATGCATCCTCGCTTTGTGCCAGGACTGCTTGAGTCTAGGACTAGCGTTCAGGCTTTCTGGGTGCAAGCACTTTGTCACAGCCCACATCCCTTTAACAAGCTCTGTGTACTGAAATTGCTGTGCCAGGACATGGTAAATCAGACCCTGGGACAGGAAATGGAACTGCAGGTCTTGCAATTCAAAACAATTTTGTACTGCTGACTTCTTTGGCAATTGTTTTCAAATGGGGGCACGTACTCACAAGCCAATCTGCCCTCAGCAGATGATCTGTGACTTCAGAGGCAAAGAAACCTTCGCCACCACATCCTCCTGGCCCAGACAGGGCTGAACTCACTGCTCACCAGTGTATTACAAAGACAAGGCAGAGCCAGCAGAAGGCTGCTCAGACAAAAACAAACTCCCATGAGAAACAGCAAAGCACCAAGAACAGACTGTGTCCATCTCCCTTTGCTGAGCTTTAAAAGAAACATGATGTGCACCCTTTTAGCTGAGCACCAAAAAGGGAACTAGCAGACATAACTCTTGTCTTATAGCACCAGAGGTGAGAAGTAAGCACCATTTGTGTCTGTTGTCAAACAGGGTTCTCCCAAACTGTTTTATAGCACCCTTATCTTCACACTGCCAATGGAGAGCCTGAGGTCATACAGAGGTGCAAGGTTTACAAAGTCTCTGAGAGGACAGAAGTTCTAATAAATATTCCAGTGTCTCTATTACACTGCAGTTCCACAGAAACCCATGTAAAGCTCTAACTTTCCACTGGCAAGAGCTGAATGAAATGCTGAATTGCTCCTCGCTCCTTTCCACCACCTGGAAAACTCACCATGACTTAAAGAGAGTCAATTTAGACTACATATAAGGAGAATGGTAAAACACTAGAACAGGTTGCCTAGAGAGCTGGTGGATGCTCCATTCCTGGAAACATTCAAGGCCAGG
Source organism: Daphoenositta chrysoptera (assembly GCA_013397915.1). Classification (NCBI taxonomy): domain Eukaryota; kingdom Metazoa; phylum Chordata; class Aves; order Passeriformes; genus Daphoenositta; species Daphoenositta chrysoptera. Next base: position 1,519,782 of record VZRO01003847.1, on the reverse strand, counting down.
TTCGATAGGGCTCTGAGCAACCTGATCTAGTTTAAGATGGCACTGCTCATTCAGGGGGCTTGACTAGACGAGGTCCCTTCCAATCCGAAGTATTCTATGATTTTATAGCCATACCACCTCCTAAGATTTGAAGCACACAATCAGCCTGATGCATCCAAGCATGCGCTGCCAGGCTTGGACCAGATCACAGCCGATGGAAGCATGCCTCCCAGACGACTCAAATACGTGTCTAAGTTGGCATCGCGGCGTTCAAAATAAATTAAAAAAAAAAAAAAACAAAATCCAAAAGGCGGCCGGAATTAGCTATTTCTAAAGTGGCCTCCCCAGGCTCACAACTAATTAATTAAAATTGCTCCTCCCCATCAGCCTTTATTAGAGCCGCTACAAGTCCCAGCACCGCTGCAGTTGGCCCACGCCGCTGCTGAGCATCTCAGGGCCGCCCCGAAGGCGGCTTCCACCCCGTTCCCGGCCTTTTACAACCGCGGAGCTGCCGCGCCACGTGGATGGCGGCCGGCGGGACCGCGGGCCGCCCGCTGCCCCGCACGGCGCGCTGC
>VZRO01003847.1:1400515-1519097 GCA_013397915.1 Daphoenositta chrysoptera | reverse complement strand
TGGGGGGGTGGAGCCGCCCGGCAGCGGCGGGAAAGCGGGTGGGGGGACGGGGCACTCCGTGTGGCCTGCCTGGGGATGGGCCGCTGCTGTCCGGATGCTGCTGCGGAGCCCCTGGGCACCCAGCATCGTCTGTTCTTTCCTGCACACTCCTCGCTGGGCGGCAGCTGTTCGTCTGAAAGGGGAAGGCTTCGCCTTGGGGGAACAGGCTTTTATCCACCAAATAACTTAAAATGTTTATTTACGCAATACAAGCGAGAAGTGTAAGCCTCTTGAAAATCTCTGGAAAAAAAAGGAGGGGTGGGGGTGGAATGCAGATGATGTCACTTTCGAAACATAAAATCGTTAAATCCAACCATTAATTCAGCACTGCATGTTCACCATTAAGCCATGTACCCAAGTGCCACATCCATATGATTTCTGAACACTTTGAGGGATGGTGATTCCACCACTTCCCTGGGTAGCCTGTTCCAATGCCTGACCACCCTTTAAGTGAAGAAACCCTCCCTGGCAGAATCTCAGGCCATTTCCTCTTGTCCTATCACTTGATCCTTGGGAGAAGAGATTGACCCCTATTCATTACACTCTCCATTCAAGCAGTTGTAGAGAGTAATAAGGTGTCCCCTGAGCCATCTTATCTCCAGGCTAAACAACATCAGCTCACTCAGCTGCTCCTCATCAGACTTGTGTTCCAGGTCCTTCACCACGTCCTTCACCAGCTCAGTTGTGGGGGTACAGCTAGAAAGCAGAAGTGGGAGCACTGCTAAACTCGTGTCAGAAGTGGATGTGCTAACGTTGCTATGCCACAAACCGTGGCAGCCAGTGCAGCCTACCATGAAATAGCTACCGAAAGGCATGCTTGGTATGTACCTGTGCTGGTTAGTGCTCGCTTTTAGCTCTGCAACAATACTAAGAAACATAGATATAGTTGTTATAGCGATTGCTGCTTATACAAGGATTTGTTTTTAGTTACTGCTGAAAAGGTGTAAATACTCAGATCTGTGTCAATAAAATTGGCTTATTGCATCCAGGCAATCTGCCCCGTCTCTTCCATCGCCAACCGTCCTCCACATTCAGTTGCCCTTCTCTGGACACTCTCCAGCACCTCGATGTCTTTCTTGCAGTGAGGAGCCCAAAACTGAAAACAGGACTCGAGGTGCGACCTCATCAGTGCCAAATGCAGGCGGACTTTAAATGCAGTCCCCAGCTTCCCAAGTCAACAGCCTTTAACTTCACTGTGAAAGTGAAATCTAAAGGTGAAAGGGATGGGAAGCAGAGCTGGTTCCTTGAAACAGCAAGTCAACAGTTCAAATTTCAAAATATCACAAATGGTGGAAAGTAAATCTAATCAGAGAAATTTAATTGGAAAAAAATGGGAATATATAGAATTTTAAAGCACTTTTCCTCCAACCAAGTTCCTATTTCATCATATTTTCTGCTGGGCAGCTAGTAGAAAGAAAGATGAACATAAAACCAGGCAAACTATTTTTTCTACTTTCCTCTGAATAACCTGTATTCCTCAATGAAGAGGTTTATTTTTTACTAAAAATTTAACAACATTTTACGTGTCCCTTTTTAATCAAGGGGATTGTTACTAGATGAGGTACTTTGTGTTATGATTACCCCATAATTCAGTGAGAAAAGCTACCCTTTGAGCAGAGAGGTGTTCCCAAAGATATCTGATAGTGTGGGGTGTAGGTCCGTACTCAGCTTTCCCTTGTAGCATCGGCACTGTGAATATTCCCTTGCCCAATGTAATGTGAAGCAGGTCCAGCAGAAAACTGTTGAGATGGTGTTTTCCTGATGCAACTTTGTAACAGAAGGGTACACTTTCCAATCTGGTGGCAATTACGTTAACTCCCCTGATCAGGGCACCTTTTGTACATTTCTCTTCCCTTTTCCCATTCTTTCATCTGAATATTTCTCCCTTGAAGGGCTCCCTGAGAAGCATTCTCTACCATGCCAGCATGGCACCCTCACACCTCTTCTGATGGGGCTATTGCCAGCTGTCCATAATACATCTCAAAAGGATGGCCTCTGGAGGTGGGTCAGAGAGAAGGAGCCCTCTTGGGAACAGCAGTGAAGCACCTCAGTGTCTGCAGTACTGTAAAATAAAAGTGTGTCTTTGCCATTCCCCATATGAGATTTGAGAAAATAGAACAATTGATGACTATGTCTGAACTGGGGGATCTCAGGATAAGGTCTGAGGCTTTGTTTCACACCCAGTTTTCTGTCTGGCAGGATGTGGGGCATCTTTCACAAGCCCTCTAGTCCAGATAGTTCGAGTAGAACAGCAAGAAATTCACTTGCCCATGTAATCTGGCTGAAATAAGCCCATAATAATTACCTTTATAGGTTTTTAATTGATAAAAGCAAATCAGAGGAACCAAGCTACTCTGTAGCTTACCTTAAAACACAATTGTGAAATGCCATACTAAAAATAAATTCAGATTGTTGTGACTATTTCAGTACCTTCTGGATGACATAGACTTAAAAGCTTCATGTATTTTTTAATTCAGGGGAGAGTTTCAAAATGTGCTATGCAGTCTGCCTACTATGATGAGTTCCCAGGCCTGACTAGGTATTTTAAATACTCCACTGTAAATATTAACTTAAAATAAAAGTTAGCGAAAAGCAACATTTTTTTGTGGAAAGTGAAGGACAGATGAGATGAGTTTTTTCCCTCTCTCTGCACAGCCACCCTAAAACGTGGAAGAGCCTCTCCACGTACCATGGCATCCGATCCTCAATGTAACACATGGCGGACTACCCATTTAAGTACTTCCAAGCCTTTATATTCCAGCCATATGGAAGGTATTTGTTAGGAGAGAATGTGAGGGAGGTAGTTACACGCAAACAAAGAAGCGTTTAGCCAAAGCAGGTCATTTAAACACTGGTTTGCATTGCAATATCCACTATTGAGGCACCTGTGGTTGTCACTCAGGGTGTTGAAAATAAGAAGCTTTGGGCATGAGGTGGAGAGGAGGGAATTCAGTAGAAGACAAAATGTGGGAATTATGTATAATATCAGCAAAATTGAAATGCAGACTTTCTAAAATACAAAAGAATAAAGACCTCTTGTGCAATACATTCCTGAAAGACTTGTATGTTATGTATTCCACTGCTGACCCTGGGCTTGGTTCTTTCACTTGTCCCCAACAGTCTACGTTATGAAGGACTTCATTTGTTAAAAGCTGTCAAGATGCTATCTTGGATTGTGAACAACAGATTTGAAATGACTGTGTTGACTGTCCTGTGCTAAATTAGAGTGAATAAAATTGAATTCTCTTACAATAGAGATGTGCAGCTATTATGCTGTTACAAATACATTATGAACTGCCTGATATCTTCAGCTATTTTATGCAATTTGTTGCTTTGGCTTTGTTTCTCTTTTTTTTTTTCCCCTAACTTTCCACTTCATTTTGTACTTTCATAATCATTCTCCTTCTTAGCATTTCAAGCCCTTCTTGTCAATTATTGCTCTTTATGTTGCTGTATTAGAAGTGTGGGATTTTTAAAAATTTTGTAAATTTAATTTTTCTGCAGCTGTACCTCAAATACCTCTCAGCGTGGATTTTCCATCACTGAATTCCTGCCCATTTTCTTTACCTCTTGTCATATTATTTCAAAGTTCTTTTTTCTAACGCACAACAGTTTTTGTGTTATTGCCTTGTCAGTAGGATCTCATCATCTGCTCAGATGAGGTTCAGCTGAATTCCAGGTACTCTTCAACTTCAGCCTTATATATTAAGCCTGAATTATTTTTCAATTACTGGATCCAGAATAGTTTCTGACCCTGCTCATTATCTCATGACAGCATTGCTGATAATGTCTCAGTCCAACTCTTTGGACTCAAAACTATACAATGAAACTCATAACAATGAGCTCTGTCTTGGGCTCAGTATGACTATTATAATCAGATTATAACTTTCCAAACAGAACAAATGTGTACTGAAGGAATTATGAGCTGCTCAAAATATGTATCAGGTACAGCAGATCCATCAGTTTATGGGATCCTCATTAACAACCTGATGCACAGTAAAATTGTAGGACAGAACCATCACCTCTCTAAAGTGGCCATTTTTGTGTTTTCTAAACAGAAAATTTGTTTGCCATGAGTTTCAGATGAACAAATACCACTCTAGGTTATAATTTTGGACTTTACTGCTGTGAATTTACCAAGCTGGATAAACATTAAAATCAATCCTTGATCCTGAACTCTGTTTTCACTGCTCCCTCTAACAGTCTCTAATTTGGGGGCCATTGTAATCACAATTGGGGCTTTGCTCCCATCTTCCTGCCACCACGCTTCTCTGAGACCTGTCAAGCATTTTAAGTAGCATGCACTTTCCCACACTTCTCAATGAATGCTGACATACCTAACTTAAAAGGATTACTTTCTGCTGAGAGGAACTGTAATCTGCTTTTCCTGCTCTGCAAATCCTCTAGTAGGTGAAAAAGAAAGGCCAAGATCTGTTCTGCTGTGCAGGGCAAATCACCATCTCAGAAGGTAAAGAATAAAACAACAAATCTAAGATTTACTTGTGGTCACGCTTGTCCAGGAGCTGTGTCCCTGACTATTAACTCATTGGCATCTTCCATCACTATTTCTGGTGCTTTGATATTTTCTGGGTTAGTTTCTAACAGCTGTATGAATACACACATAATTGCTGCCATGAATGGTGTTCAGGACAAAACACTTCTCTCAAAGATGCCTACAAAAAGGTAGAGACACAGAACTGCCTTAACTTGAAGCCAGTTTTTGATATTATGTATTCTGTTAACAAAACCCAGAAACATACTTCAACTTATATACAAGATCTACTGTTTTTTCAAACTGCCTAAGGTCAATTTGCAGAGTATTTTCCAAAGCTGGCATGAAGGATTGTGGTGGTGGTGGTGGTGAAGGTTTGTGCTCCAACAGCGGGTTGTGGGTGGTATCTGACAAAACAACAAAAGCACAAATGTTCCTGCTACCTTGATTTTCACCCACTCATCTCAAAACCTTTCCTCACACATGGTGGTTGTTGCAACAAATTGGTTTGTGGGTGAGGCTGAGGGCTTGGGTGATCTTACACTGCCAACTGAAAATGAAGCCACAGGTTATTCTTTTGCAGTAGTCACCTGAATGCTATCTAAGACAGCCTTCCCCATGCTCTCCCATCATTCCCTTAAAAGACCTGCAAAAGGGGGGGCAGTTTGCCAATAAAGATTGTATTGCTGAAAATTTCATTTTGTTGTTTCATACTGCAAAACAATATCTTGCTTCTGGTCAGTCACAAAGTAGATGAATCAGGATTAGTGTCCACTCCCCCTTTCCATTCACTTATTAGACAGCCAGCTATACTCACAAGGTGGATGAACACCAGCTTCAGGCTTCCTCACATGAGTTTTCCTTTCCAGTACTATACTGCTGCAGTACAAAAATCCAGACTCCAAATTTATGAGAAGATCTTTGACATACTTTTCTTCATCTAATCCTGCAAATCTCAGGTCAAGGTGAACAGACATGTCCTCTGCTAATTCATCCTAAAATCCTTTGTTGATATTTGGAGGTGTCTGTCATGTGTTTTTATTAATTCTTAGTTGTATTTCAGCCCACTCTGATGGATGGCTGCTTCCAAGCTGCCAGTGAGGGGGCTGTGTTAGTTGTAGCAATTCCTCCTTGGGTAAATTCTGCAGCATCAGCAGAGCTGGAACATTTCAGTTGGACATGGGAAATGCCCTTCTCTCCCCTACCTTCCCAGCCATTCATGTGGGACAAATGAGTTTTATTGTTTCAGAGAAATGAGCTTTGGATTTTTCCTTCAGAGGAAGTGGGGTTTTTTGTATCCTGTGAGCTAGGATTATCTGACCTTTCTCCTCTTGCTTTCCGTGGTTTAAAAAAAAAAGCTAGGAACATATGACAAAGCCCCATTTAATCCACATTCTCTAGTCATTCACTTCCCAATTCTTTCTCCTTTGTCATCCTTTTTATTTCTTTCTGATGCATATTTGTCAGTTCCATAAATCCTGCTGAAGATCACCATCATTAAGAAACTCAACTCACCAAAGTTTGCCTAGTATAAAATTCCTGAAAAAATTGTCCAATTGCCAATCCACTGTGACATCTGAGGCTGGGAGAGCAATCTCCTCTGACTTCTCATACCCAACAAAGTCTTTGCATCAAAGCTATTCTTTTGTATGAAAGGTCATTCTTCAGGCTTTCTCAGGGTACTCCAGGCTGCTATTTTCATTGGCTTTGCAAAGTTCAGTTTCCATATATTAGTCAGTATCTGAGTTTTGCAAGTATTGCTATCACCTTACATAAGAATTTCTTCAACTCAATTACATCCTGACTGAATGGGTTTTTCTGCTGGTCTTCTGGATCTCCCTTAGAAATCACCTGCATGATTCATGCCATGAGTTGAATGCACAGGAAAATACAGCTTGTCTCATTTAAAAGCAGAAAATGAAAATAATGGACTAGGTATTTCTTTGGTTCATTTCAGTTTACTTACAATGCACTTAAAGACCCTTTTCTGCAAGAAAACAGGAAAAAGAAAAACAAGACTATTTTATTCTGCATGGTTCCACTTCATACATCCCATCTTGTTGTTTATCCAAAGAGAGTTCAGGCCATGTGTCCTCACTGCTTTCTGCCTCTGAAATCACTGTTGAGTCCTGTGTTTGTATTCAAATTCCTGGGAAAGCCTTCCCTTCTTTCCTCTAAGAAAATTTTTGCACTGGTGTTTCATATGGCAAACACTTTGGCAGGTGGCCTCTATTGTGTTAGCTTGTTTAATCCATAAAAGGCTTAATCACTTCTTTTGCATAGCATGCCCAGAATCTGGCTAGTGCACCCAGCAGCTTCAGCCTGTATTGGACACACTTATTAGCAGCTAACAGTGTGTTTCAGCATCACACATGGTGTCACTTGCCATGTGGGTTTGACTATGAATATCCCATCTCTACTCTAGTACTGAAAATGTAGTGACAGGAGAAAGGAAGAATATTTTTGTTGTCTACGTAGTTTCAATTTCAGGTGAAGGAAGCTGTGTCTCCATTCTGTAATCTACCCCTTTCTTTGGCTTGACTGCCTTTTAGGAGTTCACATAGGAAAAATATGTAAAGTTTGCAAGCAGTATTGTACTATTATTAATGGCACTGCACTTCAAATAACATAATGAACAGGTATATCATTCATGTCTGGAGCCACAAGGGTAGAGGATGCAAAGACAAATCATAATGCACTATGAGGTAAAAGCGTCAGGGTTTGCCTTTCTGTGACCCAGAGTGTTGTACCACCCGGGTTCTCCCAGCCAAATTATAAATGTCTTACTTCTTTCCACAGCCACTAAACTGAAAGTGGAATGCACTTTTTACCAGGAGTTGCTAATAGTACTAAATCTTTGCAACAGAAGGAGAAGGAGCCAAGACAACATGTCAGAGTGGATTGCACAAAATGCAAACAGAAGCTGGAAAATTAGGCCAAAGCAACATGGATCTAAAGGTGGGGAGAAGTGGGAGACAAAAGCACAGAGAATAAGCTCCTTCTGCTTTTACCTCTTTTCCTCTCTGGTAGCCAAAACAAAACATCTCTTGGGATAGCTAAATAGGATTCAACCCTAGTCCTGACCATGCCACCACCTTTCTGCCTTGCTGTGACAGCCAGCCAGAAGCTCACGGTAGAGGCTGCTCTGCCCTGTCCCAGAGGGGATGATGTGAGACGAGAGGTTCCCAGCACCCCCAGTTCCCCTGCCAGCGGGAGAAAAGGGTGACCCTACTGACAGCCACAGCACTCTACTGTCTCAGGTCTCAGATGATTTAGGTAATGCATTTGCTCTTGCCCATTTGCCTGTGCTTTATCTTCTGTCAGCTGGGCTATGCCTTGACAAATGCCGGTGTGTGAGAGAGATAGTCTCTTAGAGAAATTGTTTTATTTCTGGCTTACATTCAATTCTAGCATCTGGGACTAAGGTGGCTATCCTTAGAATCAAGAACCTCTGTCCCTCACCCAACTTTTCAAAAAGCTCCTAAATTAATTTACACAGAGCACAATACTTATGCTGAGGTACCTTCTCCTTGAAGCCCAGTCTTGTGGGAACAGCCTTGTTCCTCCAGTTCTTCTGGACAGAGTCTAACATCTCGAGGTGCACTCACAGCCTGCTGGCACTGGTCTAGAAGAAAGTAGAATGACTGACACTTTCCCTTTTTCATCTCATAGATTGGACAGAACTGTCAAATGATCATCTGTCATCACCACACACCTGCTGAGGGCATCATAAAACCTTCAGGCAGATGTCTGCAATTCAAGCTGATCATGCCCCAAAGAGTCAGATGGTGGAAGACTACCAGTATGCTAAGTAGGTGCATCTCAGGTATTATTTGGTGAAACCAAATATTATTACTTGAAAGCTGCTGATGGGTAGGCATCCAAAGATTTCTCTCAACCCTCTGCCAGCACCTGTACAGCATATGAGCAAAGTCCTTTCCTGCTGGCATAGTCCAGAGGGAAGCAGATAATGGGTTCCTGCATGCCTTCAGTGGTCCCACTGCAACTCACTGAAAACCTGCAGTTATTTCAGGAACTCTGTCCCTCTTTTGTCACCTGCAAGTGACTTGGAGCAGTAATTGCCCCCAGCCAGCATCTGTAACTGCAAGTTTAGTGGGTGACTCAACACTTCCAAACTGAATAGCCACGGACCTGTAGCAATCTGTCCAGGCATCTTTTACTTCTGTCCCTGTCCACCTGAGTCTGCTAGAACTGTGTGTGCCAAAACAACCTCCTCACATAGCTCCAGAAGTCTCACACACTTATGCAAAATGTCTAAGGTCATTGCCAGGTATCCCATGTCTGGCTGAGGGGGCAGTGTGTGACTGTGGTATGATGGGCTTTCCCATCAAGGAGTGTTGCCAACTTCTCCAGCTCAGCAAGGAACCATATACTCTCCCTCAGGATGACCTGTGTGGAGCCGTGGCCCTGAAAAAGTATTTGCCACCATCTCTTGTGCCTTATCACTGGAGAGAATGAGACTTATGCCAGCACTCAGTGTCTGGTGTCTGCTGGTGCACAAATTGCAAACACAGAGCTAGACACTGCCCCAGTGGAGTTACCTTATTTGAATGAACTTTTTTTTCCTGGGATTTATCTGTCCTTCATCTTCTAAAGGAGCAGATAACCGTTCTCCCAACACATGGGAAAAATTATCAAGAAATAGTGTATTTCGTTAGAAATGCAGTGTTTGGGAAGTAGGTATTCTGTTCCCTGTTTTATAGTCAACTGTGTCATACTCCTTTCAATATGCTGAATGAACTCCACCATAAAAGGATTTTTAACATTGTCTTCCTAGAATAGTTTCAAAACCTCATAGCTTTCATGAGAAGGCCTGCCTGCCTCCCAGAAGCATGATAGAGAATTTTATTCTTTCACATTTAAAAGTTGCACAGGTCAAGAGAATTTATATTCTACTACAGAAAACTTGGAAAATATTGTCTACTATTGCAACTTAATTTAAATGCAGCTTAAATCCAGTCCATAGGACTGCTAGTGCTTCTAGCGATCCCCTCAAATCACTTTAAAGTGAAATCAAAAAGCTCTTTTAAAAATACATCAAAGTTCTTTGTGATTCTAACAATGTTTTAGGAGTAAGTTTTAAAAGGTACTAACAACACTGAGTGCAATAAGCTCAAACCTCTGCAAAAGCCCACATGGTACCTAATCAGTACCTGGCGCTGGATTCTAGGGGATGATGTAGATGCAATACTCACTAAGTGGGAAACCTAGGAAGAGTCAAGAGTTTCTAGAGATGTCCTGGTTGTATCTGTGCTGCCAAACCACCCTAATTTCCTTTTTGGGGCAATGAGAGGATATGTGGCACAAAGGGAATCATTTGATGAGTCTATCACGTTGCATCTGATTTTCTTTTACTCTTGACCCCTTGGTACCTAACCTGAGGCACAGCTGCTGTTCATGCTGCTGGCTTTAGGGGCAGGCAGAATCCTGTTGAAAAATTTGTGGGTGCATTCTTTGACCAAAACAATGGAGCAAAGTAGAATTCTCCACTTGGTCTTACAAAGCAAAAAACTGAACTCACTGTAATTAGCTCTGTTTTAAAAATATTTTCCTAGTCAGTTGTGTTGCACTGTGGCTCAAGGAAGTCAAGAATGTAAAACAGAGCCCAGCGTAGGAATAGCCCCTCTTCTTTCCTTTTATATTTTAGTATTGATAACTAGAATTATCCTCTCCATTGTATCAGTGCAAAGAGTCTCCAGATCAGACCCTACCTTTAGAAAGGTAATCTATTACTCCGAAGACTTATGGGCATATCTGTTAGAGAGAGTTAGGTTTATGCTACCATAAAATTAGGAAAGTACTCTATATTTAAAGTCTTTCCGTCATTTGTTAAGATGGATCTCTTTTTTTTTTTTTTTCTGTTGTTGTTGTTGCAGGAGTGAACTCATTACAAATAAAGCTTGTTCCATGCTTCCAGGGAGGGTAAGATAGTAATTAAGTGAATTGCACACACCTCTACCTGCCCTTACCAAAAGTAGAGTTCAAAAGAATTGGTCAGGGAAAGGCCATGTTTCCCACAAACACACAGAAGCTTCTGCATACTCCTGAGGGACAAAATCTCAGTCCTAGGACTCTCTTTGCATGTTCTAGCATCCTCCTGTCCTTGTGTCTCCTGCTAAGTAGCTATCACCCAGTTTTCAAAAAGAACACATCCCCTTCTCCAGAAGAGATGCAGTAAGGGCTGCCATCTGCAAGATTTGCATGTTCATGACAAGTCATGACGTCTGTTACGCTCCTGAAGCTGGCCCACGTAGGAACAAAGGCTGGTTGGTCAGAACAGGAGAAGCCTTTTGATCCTGCCTATCTTTTGGCAACACTAATAATGCTCAGGTGTCCCCAGTAAGCGCTCTCCTGTATGCGCACACTACACTGACTGTATTTCTGAGCCATTCATAAGGCAGCAGGTACTGGTGGAATCTAGTATAGAGAGGAACAGACTGGAAGTTCAGACAGTTTGAGAGAGGTTAAAACACAAGCAAAAATCCGAAGAGAACAGTTACATGCCCTTGGTGGATGGTATGTTCTGTCATTACATATTTCAGGTTAGTTACAGAACTTCGCCTGACAATGACAAAACCTCCTACGTGTTTAAACAGAGCTCCACAAAATAAGGCCTCAAGGCAACTGGCAACACTGTTAAAAACCATATATCCAGGTTAAATGACAGAACGTGGAGAGACAGATCACTGTGCTTGGATTTCCTTCGGGAAGCTCCTGTTACAAAGCGGCAAATCAGTCACCAAATCCACTAAATCCCTCAGGACAGTAGACGAGCCCTTTGTTCACATGCCACAGCAAACAGCAGTGAGAGCCTGAAATTTTTCCATGGGGAAGCATGCCACAGAAAGGGTGGTAATGGCTGGCTTGGCTGATCTCCAGGACAAGCTCTGTACCTACTTTGCTCCAAGAAAGCAAGGACCCAGGCTGAGGAACAAACACTTATACTGCCTTTGTGGAACTCAAACTCTTGGCTGACATTAAATATTTATTCTCAAATACGACCTCCCTTGGAAACAGGCAGGAACACAAAGAAAGACTATTTCCCTGTAGCCACACAGAGAATGAAAGCATAGGGACAGGTTTGCACGAGCAGTAGCTCTCTGCCTTACCCCTTCTTTTCTTATGCAAGTTTGGTCTGATTCCAGATTGGCTTACTTTCATTGCACAGCTGGCAGAACACTAACTCTCTCCCTTGGTAGAATGTGAAGGAAGTGGTGGCTGGCTGTTGTTACCTTCCTCTCTTCACTGATCACCTCCTTTCCTGCAGTAACTCATCAGCCCAGTGCCTCTTCCCTTCTTCTCTCATGGGTTCTTGGCAGCAATTCTCCTTCCATCATCTGAAATGTAACAGCTGGACTGGGAAGGTAGGACTTTGTGCAAAGTGTTCTCACATCCCAGCAAAGACAAGGTGGTGACAGCCCCAGCAGAAGTCCTGTATCTCCTCAAAATGGCTTGGCATCAGCAAAACTGTGATCTGAGGAAACTCAAATTTGTCTGCTGGGGTTGTCGGTGCTCACAGGAAAGCCTGTCAGAAAGGAAGATTTCTTCAAGATAGCTGGGTGATGGAGCAACATACATCCCTCTGGCCTTTGCAGAACTGAGGTACATTTTTTACAGCAACACTTGTTCAGCAGTGAGGGCACAAGGTGGTCTCCAATGGCAAAGAATGTCATGGCTGCCTACGATGTTCAGCACAGTCCAAAGCAGCACAAGTTCCAGCTCTGCCAGGGCAGAACTCACTTGTGTGTGTGCACCTGACAAAGGCAGGGAAACAAAAGATTATTTATAGCAGGATGTTGAACAGATTAGGAGGAATTAAGATCTGAATTGACCTAAACATAAGTGTGTTGTCAAAAGTAAAGTTTCACTAGTATTTTGACAGAGATCCTTCAAGAGTCTGTTTGACTCACTGTCTCTTGAACTCCTATATTCCTATATTCTAGCCACCATCTTCCCCCTTCTGCACATTTCTCGCTGAGTTTCACTAGTTTGTTGAAGGGTACAACTTCTTTCCAGGAATCACTATGTTTTATATGTTTTTGATAGCCAGAAGGGATGATGGTGCATTGCAGTCACAGCCACCAGTTGTTTTGTATCCCAAGGGTTAAACATTTTGTAAGCTGCTTCCCTGTCTGGAGGCTAGGTAGGAAGAATACCTTCAGGGTGCTTATTAGCATGCTGTATCTCCAGCACCATTAACACACAAATGTTTTACTGGGAAAAAAACAGACCAGTCACCCTGAAACCAGTTCTGTACCTGCACCTTAATGTCTGTACTTTGTACTGAAACATGGGTTATAGAGAAATATGAATAAAATGTATTTGCTTGTTCAGTCTAGCAGCCAACTACCTTGAGCCAAGCCAATAAACCACATTTTTAAAAAAGCCTTTTGCTTCCTGTAGAATGCTGCTTTGTTTGCAATCATTGTTTGGCGAATAGGAAACGGCTTATCTCTTCTTCCCAGAAACTAATGTAGCTATAGAAGAGCTCCAGAAATTTGTCAGTCTTTACTAAGAAAAAAATATTGGTTTAACAGCCCAAGCCAGGAAATCATCTGAACCTTCAGAAATACAGAAGGTGTAAAAATTAGTTCACTGGGCTATGCCATTCTCTTTTGATTATTAGTTCAGTTCCAATTCAAGGATCTTATCAGGTATATTTTCAAAGGCAAACTACAGTAACCTTTAACATCAGAGCCTTCCAATATTAGATATTTCATGGTTAGCGGCAAAATTAGCATTTAGGCCTCCAGTGCAAAATGTACCATATTTTTGTTTGATTAATTTGTAATTAAAATTTAAGCAACTATGCCTGGTTTCTAGCAGATGCAGGCAAAGGCATAGCTTTGACCCTAGTTACAGTTTTGTTTAACCCCCTCCAGAGAAACATAGTAACTGTGCATTAATATACAGCCTTTCACCGCCAGACCTGTTAGTGTACATTATGGACTAATAATAATAATTATATTGTCAAACAATTCAAACTGTGTAACAATACAAGCTCCTCTGAAATGTGAAGCGCTATAGGTAATGAAACCTACTTTTCTTTATACAGTCAGCTCAAACCTCTTTTTGAGCAATCTGGTGTTAAATAAATAATGGGCCTTGTTGCCCCCTCCTCCAGGAGGAACCATAGGAGGGAGCAGAGTGGGAGGAAATCTCCAGGAGATTTTGCTTTGTGCTTAAGCTTTTGCCTGAGGGTGGAGTTGCTCATGCCCTCTCCTCCCATGCATTTGAATGGGGGTGTAAAAAGACACTTCACCTGGAGGAGATTTCGGTGAGCATCTCAGGCTGGCCCACTGGGCTCTTCTTGGCATGCCAAGTTTGTGGTTCACTGGGTGTGCAGAAAGGACAGACTTAAAGCACAGCACCACTACCACAGCAATATCTGCTCCTCTTTAGAGGGCCTATGGATGTAGGGACAGTTTAGCAGCTGCTGCTGCCTCGGACACCACCGTGGGATTGAGGACACTATGGAAAGTTGACACCGGCAGATAGAGCTGGGGGTTCTCTGGAAGATATCATGGGGCTGGAGATAATCCTCCTCGCATCTTTTCGAGTGACCTATGCCAGATGCAAACCTGCTCTTCCAGGTCAAGGCCACGTGGCACAAACCTCAACTACTTTTCCCTATATATCTTCCCTCTCAGATACACCCATTTGGGTGCCCTCACCCATTTCCAGGTTCCTGCCACTGTTTTTTGCTTCACCGCTTATGTCCTTAAACTCACCTGGACAAAACGTCCCGGGAGGAGGGACAAGACAAAGCAAATTCACGGCGGATCTCCCGCCCTCGGCTGAGGCGCGCGGCTGAGGCCGGGGCCGCGGCAATGGCGCCACCTGCTGGAGGCGGTGCGCGCAGCAGGGCCGGCCAGGGGCCGGGAGCGGCGCGGCTCCGCCATGTCCCCGCCGCCACAGGGCGCGGGGTGCGGGACACGGCCTGGAGGGAGCGGGCACAGCCCGGCCCGGGGACACAGCCCGGCCCAAAGGCACAGCCGGTCCCGGGAGCCGCCATGTCCCCGCCGCCACAGCGCCCGGCGTGCGGGACCCGGCGTGAGAGGGGCCCGGGCGCACAGCCCGGCCCAAAGGCACAGCCCGGCCCAAAGGCACAGCCCGGCCCGGGGACACAGCCCGGCCCAAAGGCACAGCCCGGCCCGGGGCCACGGGGCAACCGCCAGCCAAGGCAGATCCTAGGGGTGAGAACCCAGCCTGAATCTTCACTGGAATTTCCATGGAGAAGCCTGGGATCCGAGGTGCCCAGGTGGAAGGCACACCCATCTGGACGCCTCTGCTGCTTGCTGTTGTAGCTCCCTGGGCTTTGCTAGAACAGGTCCTGTGAAGCTGAGAGGAGGGCGGACTGCTGGAGCCTAATTCATCACACTGAAGACCTGGCTGAGCCATCCCAGTGGGACCGAGCGCTTTGGTTACCGATGGAAGAGTCCCTTGTACCTGGGCTCTGGCCCCTGAACTGCCTCTCCCCCCTCTCCGAGTTACCTGCTGCCATAGCAGTGCTGCTCAGAAGGGATGGGAAACCTCCCGGGCGTGCTCAAACTAGGCAAACTTTCACTCTGCTCTTCCCTGCACTAACCAGATGGAACAATGATTAATACTGACGCTAGAAAAAAACCGGGATCTAAAACATTCTTAAGAAAAAAAAAAAAAACAAAAAACAAAACAACCAAAACCTTAAGAGATCTATTAGTTCATTCTGTTTGCCCCCCAGCAGTCAGAAAAACAACAGTGAACAACCATTTGTCCTGTAGCAGGCTGTACTGTACTGTGTGCATCCAGATTCTCCTCCTACTTAGATTGGTATGAATCAAGAAGCCAGTGGAGTTACACAGGTATAAAAGTGGCATTATCAGTTCCTGGGTCTCTTTAAATACTACTGAACCCTACTGCTGATTCTTCTTTGTTTGCCTGTTAGAAATGATTGTTAAAAAGGCACATGCATTTATCCTTAGCACACTGTATCATGCAAAGGGGTTCTTTTATTGGCGCTGATCTTTCTTTTTACTTTTATTATTTCTTTGAAGAAAATGCAGGATTATTACCTCAATCTAGCCAGCTGGCCTGCTGGGGCTCCCTTTGCTACATCGGGGGTTTCTCTTTTTACTAATCCTCTCTTTATGGATAATCTTTCTCTACCTTCTAATGACTCTCAGCTAAGGAACGTATTTTGTTATTACTACCTGTTGTTTAGAAATTCATTTTATTTGGTGTAGGTGTTGCTAATTGTTTGCTAATGAAAACCTTACTACAATCAATATGGTTTGGATTGTGCTGGTCTTCGTGTCAATTAACCCTTTCTTCCTATCTGTTCTGATTTAAATTTTCTTTATGCACTTTTCAGATTTTAACTATGAAGATGGATTTTATTTTTTGAGGTCCAAGGCATAAGACTCTCTGCACTGATAGGTAGTATAGGGAACTTTTATTTCCCATGAGAAATTTTAAAAAGGCAGAAGTTGTCATTTAGTAATGTGCAAAATGCTTGTACATGCAAATGCAGGGATGTCTAAGGTGAGTGCTGGAACAAAATGTGTAGGAAAATCTACAGCTTAAGACATGGAATGGAGATCATCCTGTTTTACATAAATGTGGATAATGTCAAAGAAGGGAAGACTGTATACTCTTAAAGACTCTTTGTGTTCCTCTACCATACATGTTATTTAGATATGATATGTATCCCCTTTACACACAGAGAATGAAAATAAGTCCTGCTTATTAAAGAATTTCGTTTTAAAAGATCAACAGCATTAGGAAGACAAAGAGAACAGCTGTGCAACATAATAAAAGTACAAAGCTTGTTGGTCACCATTTCCTCCTCTCCCTTCATTTCATTCCCTCAGCCTGACCTTTTATCTCACTACACGCCTTACAGCCATCTTATCAAGAGGAATAATGGATTCAGGGAGATGATGCCCCAGCCCATACACTGCCTAAACCATAGGATCTCTGAATACTAAGGTGTATACCAAGACTGGGGCCTCTAGTAAGAAAGTGCAATGCAGGATGCATCTCCTTGGGCAGAGATGCCAGAAAAACTCACACACACACACACACACTCTCTCACACTTTGGGAAAAAGATGAAGCTTCAGTGGCATAAAGTGGAACCCACCAGTGTCACCATCCCTCTCTTCCCTAGGAAGGGAGAGGTGAGGTAACCAACAGCTAACATGATGCAAGCAGTTTGGAGAAGGCAGCAGCTGAAGCCCTTGACCCTTCGGCCTGGAAAACCCAAGAGACACTTTCTGATGAGGGATTCATAAATCTGACTCCTGACTCTGCTGAGAGTAATTGCAGCTCATCTGAGACTCATCATTCCACTCCAAGAAGCCTCTGAGTGGCTTTTAAAATTAATTTTACCTCAAACAAGAATTGTTTTAAAAAACCTGATCCAGAATGTTCTGAATATCTCCAGTTAGATTACCATGGCTCAGAACAGTTCTTAGCTCTGTGCTTTGTGTGCTGTATACCGCATTAGATATTGAAATGTGATGAAGAATTCCGTACTGTAAGTGACCAAAGTAAAACCAGGAATACTACACTGTTGCTGCATGTAGCAGCTGGGACAAGCAAGGAAGAAATACTGAAAAAAGAGAGGGAGAGAAAGGGTCATGTCATAAAGGTCTAGACAGCTTTTGTTTCATTGCCTCAGTATCATCGCAGTTGCTGAATATTAATGTGCTTTAATTGTTTTTCATTAGGATCTAGACCTTTCTGAATTTCTCTGACAGTCCAGGCATTGTGTTTTATCACCAGGATGTTATTCAGCTGATCTTTCCTTAATAAAAATATAAATGTCTTTATTATTTTTTCCAGTCACCATTGCCAGTTCTTCAGGGTGCCAGACAACCATGCTACTGTGTGTGACTAATGGCACCCAGCCAGTCTTAAGTAACTAAATTATACATTTGTTCATTGATTCTCAAAGCAAAACCAGGTTGGCAATAACTTTTCAAACCTGGCTTCAGCAAAATCTCATTTCCTTGAGCAATCAGTGAGCAGAAAAAGGAAAAACAATGGTAGGGGAACTGGGCCAAATCAGAAATCAATCTAAGCATCCCAGAGAGCAGCATGCCAGCTTTCTTGGATATGGATTCTGCTACTTCTCTGGGAAAGTGTGGGAATGGGAAAAATCAGGTAACCTGGATAATACAACAGAGCTGAGCCACTGCTGTGGCAGCTTGGGTGATGCCCCTCATCCTTTCCTATACAGCTCATGCTTTTTGGCTCAGGTAGAGGCACAGCATGAGCGCCAGTCCAAGACCTGCTGAGCTGCATGCCCTCTGCACTGACCCCAGGCTAAAGGCCATTCTCAGAAGCAGGACTGAAGAGTAGTGACAGACTGGTGACAGACACGTGGCTTCAGCCCAGCTGGTACTGAGGCTATATTGAGCTGCCCTGCCAGGCTCAGGCACTGCCAAAGCTTCTTACCTTGGGCTTGATGCCACACAGCTGCAGGTGACTACTGGCTTCAGCAGTAGCGTCGTGGCATTTGCACAGCAGTCTCAAACATAAGCTGATAGGTCTGGTTGGACCTAGGCTGGATTTTCCTAAAGTTATCATAAGCATTTCTGCACCCATGAGTAAGCTATTGTCAGCTAAAATGAATAAAATGTAGGTCAGGCATGCACTAGTTTGCATGTATAAAAATAGTTTGGAGTCAGAATGATGTTTAAAATCAGGGTAGAACTTTTTTTTTCATCCTTCTCTCCTCACCATGGAAAGCATCTCTCTTGCTTTTCAGCCATTCAGCTCTTCATTTCACTGGGGACAGAGTCTTCTCCTGCCTTTGGCCCAGCATATCTCAGCACAGTTTTAGGGTAAGCTTTGGAAACCAGAAAGCAATCAGTACTGCTGGCATGCTCTGAGACCAAACATCCTGTTTCAGTTGAACTGCTTCTAAGAGCAGAGGGCTTCAAAGAACTCTTGGGCTTTTTTTCTTAAGCTTGGGCCTCTTTACCCTGCTCAGCTACAGCCAGAGCGTGTCTGACAGACACCTGGAGCTATGAAAACGCAGTCAAGGTTAATCAGCTCATCTTTTTGATGCGTACCAGTGTTGTGGTACAAGGGAAAGGCAGCTCAGTGTAATGGCAGGGAGAAAAGAGTAGTGTAGAGAGCCAGAGGCAAAAGGCCAGCTAAAGGTTTGGATTTGGTTTTGTCCAGCAAAATCATTACTTCAGTTAGTTCAGGCCTGGCTTGCACATACTTGTGTATTACCAGAACTGTTTGCTTGGATGGGAATTCTGGCATGTGAAACTTCTCTCCTTGCACCAGAAAAGCTATGGACATTTCTGGTTACCTCACCTCACCAGCTGTACTTACATGCATACACCAGTGTTCTTGCCTTAGAAATGAGCTGTTGATTTTTACCACAGCAGGATCTTTCTGGCAAAAGCTTTCCTAGTTCATAGGTATGATATATTCTCCCCAAATCACATCACATTTCCACAAATTTTCTTTTAGCTTACAGCAGTTCTGTGTCCCTTATCATAACCAAAGCTGCTGCTTTAGCAGAAGTTGGTTTGATATCCTTCTAGCTTAGAGAATATGACCAAAATATTTTCATTGGATGCTCTCACAGTGCAATTGTCTGGATTTAACTTGTACTAACTCTCATGATTGATGGTACAGAGCAAATTGTACCATACTGTACAGGCTATTTTACCAGGCTTGAATTCTCATCTGAAGTTTCTATGAGTCCTCAAGTGCCCCCAAAAGTATAATCCATCTCTTTAAGCATGATGTGATCAGTGAAATTCATGATGCTTCAGCCCATGCAACTGCCCAAATCTGTGCTTTACAGGTTCTTACAAAGATCCATTAACCCCTTACTCAAGGACATTTCTATGAAGTTTGAAGACTCAGTGTGACAAATGACTGTTATATGCCTTTACTCGTTCTTTTTTAAGCTCGCTCAACAACTTTGCAGTCCAACATTTTGGGTTGGTCCTGAGGAGGTCTTTACATGGTCTTACACCCAAGGCTGAGAAAGATTTGTCCCAATCTCTGTTCTACAAACTTCAGCCTTATAGAAGAACTGTCATTTGGATCTCAGGAGCTGCCAAAGAGAGTCCTGAACTTTGGGGTGACATTCGAACTGATAAGTGCCTTGAAGATGAAACTCCATGACTTTGAATTTGACTTGGGCAGAGCACTGCAGAATGGGGGCATGCAGGGTCTCTTAGGATGATGGCAAGGGGGTGCTGGCAGTCCTTTGTGTTAGGGCAATGTTTCGTATGGATCGCCTCGCTGTGCAGCACCGTTGAGCTGTCTGCCTTGAGGATCACCTATTTTTTAAAGTGCCTTTTCTTTATCTTTTTCTCATGTAGGAACAATGTTGCAGAGGGCTCTCTATATTTTGGGATCTGTTGCAGTGGCCACTATAGTGCTGTGTACTCTAGAGGAACTACCCTAATTCATGGAGCACTGCATTTTTTGCATGGGGTCATCTGGTTTCAATTTTGCCAAGTTGTCACTATTTACTTGTTGTCAAGAAGGTCAGCCCTGTTTTGAAAACAGCGTCAGTGAAGCTTTGTTTTACAATGCAAGACTTTTAATATACTACATATTATGTTTCAGTATGAGTACCTTGAATATCCAGTGGGGCCCAAAGTGTAGAAATAAAAAATACAAATAAACAAAAACTTTTAAAAAACAAACAAAAAAAACTCCACAAAAAACTCAAAAAAACCAGAAAAAACCAGAAAAAAAACAAATTCATCCTGATATCACCTGTGATTCCTTTTTTCTCATTACATGAGGGTAAAATGCATAATGAAGTAATTCTCAGATTCCAAAAGGCTAAATATAGAGTAAATCCTTATCAATGGGCAGTTGCCTAGGTTGGGTTGCTATTTCATGTCTCTTTTGGTTTGCCTTGGAAGCATCAAATCCCTGCTGGGTTGATAGGGTTGATCTTTTTTGACAGAACATGCTTTTCTTCCTGTCAGCAATGGATACATGTTTTAGAGATCTAGTTAGTATGCTAGTACAAAATCAGAGATCCAGCCTAAGAGGTAGGAAGTGTGATTTGTGCTCTGTTTTTCCCTAATGAAAATCAGCTCTGGGCCCTGACACTGAAAACAGGGATGATCTTACTACCCCCCTACCTTGTCTATTAAGCCTGGAAACATGTTGGGGCAAGTCCTGCTGTACTGGGCATCACTGTGTCCCAAGGCTATCTGGAACAGAAAGCACAGCTGTGGGAGAAACAGTCAGCCTAGGCAGCCATTTCATTAAACCTGTTAGAAGACTGATACACACAACATTAAGCCTGTATATGCATCCACAACATAAAGATGAAATTAAGTACAAATCTCAGTGTATTTTTCACCCTGGGTAAAAAATCAAGCAGTGATGGAATGAAAGTGGAGATGCATCCATAAATTGGGATTTCCAGCAACTTTGGCTAGATATATGGAGACAAAAAAGCTAACATTGGAGGTGCAGGAAATAAAATGTAGCTATTTTTAAATATCTTTTTAATAGTATTGCTGTCTTTCATACATAAACACAAAGGCATCTGAATGAGGAGATTGTGTTTCCCATAGTAGTATTTTTTTTGTTGTAAAATGCTTTTTTTATCCTTCTCCACTCCTGGAATAAATGAGTGATGTGGAGACACATGACTGTCTTGCTGAAATCAGCCACTTAGCAGCTCTAGGACCAGATGCCCATGAGATAGAGTGCCAAAGCAGAGCGCTGGCGTCCTTCACAGCTTGGACAAATGTCCAGCTCTAATGGCTCCATGGCAGCCCAGCAGAGAGTTCAGGGGCACAATCAGAGTGGACAGAGATCTGCACCCAGCAGCAAAGCCTCGGGTTGCAAATTTGGGTGGCTGCTTTATTGTCATGCAACCATTTTCCTGGTTAAAATGTTGGACACTTTCTGTAAGTGTCCTGGCAAAAAGTACAGATTTGGTGTGCTTGTCCCTCTCACTAATGGTGAAAATCAGCCCACAAAAGAAAAAAAATCATAAGTAGCAGTATGCCTACAGTTGTAGTGGTGATAGCAAAGAAGTTATAATATGTGACTTATGCGTGTTCCATTAATTTGTATTTTGTCTTTGTGGGGATTTCAGCATTTACTCCATAACAGAAAACTGCTTCATGTAGTATATCAATAGCTTAATGTGACTGCAATGCAAAACACCTATTTAAACAAAAAAGTAAACCTTCAGCCCTCCCTTCTGGGTAGTAAAGATTGAAGCTGTGACTAAATTAAATACACATATTTCAAGCAGAAAGAAAATACAAGAGCCCAAAAGATACTTTGTTTCTAAATTCATGGCTTTTAAGTCAAGTACAAGATTTTGGGTGGCTGAGAAATATTTTTTGAACATTTGATGACAAAACCTGTATTCAGAGTCATGAGGCGATAGAGTTTAAAATCTCTATTGATAAGAGGAAAAGTGCCAGCAAAACCTCAACTCTGGACATGAGGAGAGCTGACTTCAGGCTGCTCCAGGAATTAGTAAGTAAGGTCCCTTGGAGGTGCGTCCATTAGTGCTGGTCACTTTTTAAACATCACCTCCTAAGGGCACAGGAACAGGCAATTCCCAAATGTCAGAAATCAAGCAGGGGAGGCAAAAGGCTGGCTTGGCGAAACAGGAATCTTCTCTTGGAAATAAGGCAAAAAAGGAGGGTGTATGCCCAGTGGAAGCAAGGTCAGGTGACCTGAGAACAATACAGAGATGCTTCTTGCCATTGTAGGGAGAAAATTCATACGGCCAAAGCTCAACTGGAGTTGAAGCCGGAAAGGACTGTGAGGGACAATAAAAATATTTTTTTTCAAATATATTAATGTCAATAGGCAGTGTAAATATAGCATTACAGGATGAGGATGGTCACCTCACAAACAGGGATATGAACAAGGCAGAGATGTTTAACGCATCCTTTGCCTCTGTCTTCAACATTCTTGGTTTCTCAACTCCATAAGAAGATGTACCTGGGTGGCTAAACTGTGGAGGGCCATAGGGGCTAAGGACAGCAAGGACTGGGTTGCAGCAGGCAGAAAAGAATGGGAGAAGAGATGAAAGCAGCAACTCTACCTTTCTAGTGTATTTAAAAGATGTTGCACCGTGAAGGTCAGGCCTCAGACATGTAGGAAAGGCTGTGAAGATGAACATTGTTGGAAGGCCTCTGGCACAAACACTTGTCTGTCACTTACAAACTGCGAGAAGAAACCTAAATTGCAGCTGAGAACAGTTACAATGACTGATTATAATACAGAGCAAAGTATTTCTAACAACAAAAGCCCTAGGCATATTAATTCATTCAGCTCATTGCATTGTGTGTAATTCTTGCTTACACTTGCTGTCATGCAATAGAGTTAAAATTTACAGTCTTATTGATGTGAGAAGATATTTTTATATATGCTACTTTGTTAGCCATTTTACTTCCTAATAATTAATCAACTCCCCAAAGAAGTATCATGTTGGGGAGTGTGGATTTATTTGTGTTATTAAGCTATTCTAGCAGAGCATTTCTATGTGATAGCAGCTCTGCTATAATATGGCCCACTTGTTTTATGACAAGTTACAATTTTCTTGTAATGTTAGCTGCAATTCATCTCAATAATTATGCTAAATTAAGTACTCATGCACATATAGAAATAAACATTAAATACATTAAAATAAAGTGAGAAACATAATTTAATCTTTCTCAAGCTAAATAGAATGGGGCTTGCTTAGCAATCCTTAACTCAGCCATCTAAACTTGGCTGAAGACTCCCAGGGCTTTCAGCGTTCTGGGACAGGGTGGCACACCCTGCGGGTCACGGACTTGGGGGGTCACTGATTTCTGCAACCTTTTAGCAAACCTGCAGCCCTTCTGGCTTTCGGTGGGTTCAAGCTCTGCCCTTAACTTAGGCCTGGCTGTGCAGCACCACAGCCCCTCCAGGGGCTGCTCTGGAGCGTCACTGCTCACATGGCTGAAGGTCTCCTTGATCTTGAAATCCAGAAGCCAGGAGATGTTATGGTCATGCTTTTGCCTGGGGAGGCTGCCTCTGCATTGCTGGTGAGGCAGGTCTGGGGAGAGCCTTGTGCTGAAGCCCAGGATTTGCTGCAATTCCTGTCCTGCCCAGCCGACCTGAGCACTTGAACTGGAACTTGTGAGAAATAATCAGAAAAGTAGTGGCATTGCTAGGGACTGACCTCAGCAGTCCCAGGAGGAGGAAGTTGGTAAGGGAAATGCACAAGAGACCCTCACCTTCTGCAGGTATGCTGTGAACCTTTCTAATGAGCTGCATGCTTTTCTTCTCTCCTTTGAATAGAGGTTTCCCTGGAAACCATTTTTCTGGTCGTTAAAGTCACTGATCATAGGTAGATTTACCTAGTACTGCTGAAAATGCTTTAATGGCCTCAAAACATAATGACAGGTTGTGTGCCTCTGACTGTTACTGGAAAAAAAAACAGTGACAGAAAGGAATTAAGATAAAGACCACTGGAAAAGAAAAATACTTGGAGATAGAGATTTTCCAAGATCTCTTGCTTTATGTGGGCTTCCATTGTCAGAATTATCTAGCGGGCCAGTGCTGGCCCTGTTGCCAGCATCAGTTAGAGTCGCAAAGCCACTTGTACATGGTCACCAGTTACAGCAAAGCTGCACTGTCCCACAGCTATGACTGGCACTGCACTGTTGTCCCAAGAGCTGCAGAGCAGAGTCTGTGGCACAATGCTCTTTCCATGATACAACACTTTCTCCTACCTGTAACTACAGACTATCATTCCAGATAAAGTAGGGACTTCAGCATAAAAAAAGAATATTTTATAGTCACTCAGTTTTCCAGAAAAAAAAACATCTAGCCAAGTGTCTCTCTGAAGTATCTTTTCATCATTGCCCCACCAAGTTAAACAAGTGTTGGCTTCCTGTATTTCCTTGCCTGAAGCCAAACTACCTGCTCAGATACAAAGTAGCCTATGCTGCACCACCGATTATATAAACATATTTGCTTGAACATGTACTAGGTATTTTCTTTTCATTTTTTTTCCTTAATGTGGAAGGGCTGGGGCTATAAAAGACCTATCCTCTTTTTCTTTCTAAGCAATCATATAATTTGGATATATTTTGTCATTTAAGAACAGAAACACCATCCAAGATAAAGCCTTGGTTGACTTCAGGGACATGAATGAATGTGATGTTTGAGATTGCTCCAGCTTGTCAGTCTGAATCTGGGCTGCCTTTCCTGATTTATTCATTGTCACCCACCAGGAAGAGCAGGTATATTCAACATCTATGAATTCTTCTTCACTGCCTGGTGTTTTCTGTAGATTCATTTTCTGTATGATCTGAAGAATGAGTAGGAGCACCTTTAAGAAACAGCCAGTTGCTTGGAGCAAGACTTGGCCATGAGACACCAAGAGGTCCATGCACTCACACCTTTGCCTACCCATACTCTGTTGTCATGAGCATTAGTTTAATTAAGCTGAGAGTCAGACTGATTGAACACTATACCCAGAGTAAAGTCCTACTAAATTCAATTTTCTCTCACTGCCATTCAAAAGTTTTAGATGCACAAGGGAGTTTGACTGATACTAGTTGTGGCAATGGTTTAATGTTCTGTGTTACTGATTTATTCCACCCACCCTGCTCAACTTTTTTGGCTGTTTACCCAGATAAAGGCATAATCTTAATTAAGACTGAATTAGGGGCAGAATGAATTCCTGCAGGCTATTACACAGTGTGTGATACAAAGCAGCAAATAAACAAGCATGCTGCACACCATGTCTGTAATTACTGCCCAGCTGTATAGTGTAGGTGAATTGGCGTTGACTTCCCCATGTCTGCTCTCTGCAGCATCCTGGCTTTCTCTGCTGCACTCTAGGATCTGGAAAGCCTTCCTGAGATGGGTGACTCATTTCAGGGGACTTCAGTGAACATAGCTTCAGCTGAAAGGTCTTTCTCCCTCATGACTCCTGGCTGAGAGCTGGGCAATGGGCTGGAGCCAACCACCAACCAGCTGGGAGGACAGCCTAGCCTGGCCGACAGGGACAGCATGTGGCAGGAGAACATCTGGCACTCGTTCACCTTTGAACCACGTATCGGGGCTCGGGGTGTCTCTTAGGAGCGCTGGTTCACCTGCAGATGCTCTGCTGGTGCAACTGGTTTTGTTCCTGACAAATGGCAACTGCTTCACTTTTGCAGTTTGTGCACTCATCCAGAGATGCTGTGAGACCAATAACACCCCCCTGGGCGAGATTATTTTTCCATTTCACATTACTGCGGGAAGCAATGCAATTGTTCATTTGGTCTTGACTTGTTTTCAGTGGAGCATATACAGCACACATTTCAGTTGTAGAAGTTTCTCGTGTCCAATTTCATATAAAGCACAGGTGAAAAGAACTCAGGGATGTGTTGCTATACAAATAATGAAATATGTAATTGTAGCACCTTACCATCTTTGAGCAAGTAGACAAGTGTTTTTTGGGCCCTGAATTCTAGTTTCAAGATTGACCCTATTAACTGCTGTATCTCCACATTTAAGAACTGCTAACCAAGTTGTCAGATCATTTTTGTTTACTGA
The DNA here is from genome assembly GCA_013397915.1 of Daphoenositta chrysoptera. Lineage (NCBI taxonomy): Eukaryota > Metazoa > Chordata > Aves > Passeriformes > Daphoenositta > Daphoenositta chrysoptera. Next base: position 1,493,013 of record VZRO01003847.1, on the reverse strand, counting down.
ATTTATTTTGTTTGCCAAACTGAATATGACTTAAAATTGGACGTGTCTTGTAGGCGTTCAGTAGAATGGAGCTCTGAAATGTTTTGAATCAGTTGTGTTTAGATTTGTAGTAAGATAGATTATTTGCTTTCAAAAATAATTAAATATATTGTAAGAGGCTGAATTAAAGAATCTACTATCTTTTGAATTTTTTCTTTAATGATAACATTGTCTTGAAATACTCCATGCTTCTTAAATGCAGTTGGGTATTGGAAAGTACATCTGTACCCAGAAATCCGTATTTCCTCAAGAAATTCAGACTGTTTCAACTGCAAAGCAAAATAAACGAAACCATTAGGTCACAGGCCTTTGCCATGAGTCAGTTGTGAATTATTCTGGTCTTTGGAGACCAAGTGCAAACTCTTCTTCTCCAAACAATAGATCACAAATCAAGCTGCCCACCACTAGCTAGACGGCCATATATTGTTATGCTTCACCAATCAGAATAAATTGATTGTTTCCAACATATTTGGAAATTGTGATTGCTCAGTGCGCATGAGATACTGAAGTTTACTATTTTTGTTGCAATTTTCTCATTTCTTCAAGCTTTGCTCAATTTTCATCTTTGGTGTTTATTGATGCCCGTCATATTGAAATGCCATAAAATGGGTGTCCAAATGCTTTTTCAAATACTGTAATTAACCCTACATTCACATCTAATACAGTTGGCATGCCATCTGTTACAATGCATATAGTGTTTGATGTAACAATATCAGTTTCAAATTATCACTTGCACTATTACTTCACAGACATTTTCTCCCTTTGCTGTCCTCAGAAGTTTTAGTAATTTTAGTAATTCTTCTTTCAGTTCAGTGCAATTTTCATGTTTTCATCTAGTCAAATGGATGATAACTCACTTTTCAGTGATGTAATTAATCAGTCATGTCTCATTCTTTATATTTCTGCTTTATACATTTTTGTAACCAAAGTCTCTGGGTAAGAACTCTACACATTGTTTCTTTCATGTAGTTGCTGTGAGATTTGTTTTTCTATAGGAAGCCATGAAGCCTGCCTGTTGACAGCAAGCTGAAACTGCATTGACTTTTGCAGAGCTCAATCACTGAGGCAGTGTATTGGTAGGTATATAAGTACATGATAGATAGATATAGATTCATCAAAAGATAAAATAATATGATTATACGGGATAGATATGTCACTATAACTAAACAAGTAGGTAAAGTAAATTAAGTTCATGTAAGAGATTAGTTAATTTGCTTTCCTTCTTCCACTTTGGCATCTGACATGAAAGTTAAAAAAAGAGAGAAAATCAAAATTTACATTATCCACCTAATTTCAAATATTTTTGCAACACCTGCATAATATGCTTTCTGAATCAAGATCAGTATTGGCAGTGCACAAGTCAGCTTCATGACAGCAGAATAAAGGCTTCTTTCTCTGATATTTGGTGACTTAAAAATTACCTTAAGGAGGAGGAGGGAGGGACATTTTCTTTCAATAAACTGCTAAAGGTGAGAATTTAGACAGCTACAGAAGAACATCTTGTCAAATCAGCATAGTTCTGAATTATGAGTGAGAGTTAAGAGTTTAATGACTACTTGCCTCCTTACAAGGCTTGCTTCCCTGCTAGGGTGACTCACAACAGCAATCCACCAGGAAGACTGCTGCCTCAGGGGCCATTACAATGAAACCATGGGACTCCTACAAACAATTTACTCTGTTGGAAAATCCCCTCTTGGAACTACTCTTCTTTCCTGGAGACTCGCTTGACTTTTCATTGCCACAGCAGGGCAACTTTTTTCCTCTCAGTTCCTCCACTGAAACTCTGCCTGTGAAAATGGAGAGACTGGCTGCAGAGGAGGCTGTGGATGCTCTCACTCTGTAGCACAGAGAGGATTGCCGTCCTTACTTTTATGCCACTACGCCAATTTAGTTTTCACCGCAGTGGATGTATAGGGGAAGTCCTGGAGATGTTACAGAGAGAAGAAAGGGAAACTTACTCAGCTGAACAAATGCAGGGTTGGGGCTGTGAGAGTAATTACCTTTGCTTGGATCAAACTTTTTTTTTTCCTCTCACTTAAATAAACCAAAAATTCACCTGGCCGTAAACATTCCTTTCAGCTCTTCACAGAATTCCTTGTGTGCTCCTAGAAGAAAAGAAAGACTGGATTCACAAAAGAAATGAGTGAGTGGCTGTGGCCTTTATGCTGGTGTGGTCAAAGGAAGAACATCAATAACGAGTGTTTTATCAGATTTAGTGTTCCCTCAGGTATCTAAGAGAGTATTCCAGTGCACCAGACAAGTCCAGCATGTCTTCCTGTTGTGGTTCAGGCCATATGGATGGACAGCCACACTCTGCTAGACAACCCTTCTTCATCTCCCAGCTTTTTCTTAGTTTTCTTTTAGCTTTCTGAGCTAATAAGAGACACAATTAATGGCCACTACGGCCTTGTTGACTACCGTGGTCCTCTGGATAGTACTGTATGGGCATCTTGGCTCCAACAGTAGGGTCACTCAATTGCTTCCCAACACATTTATCACAAACAATTTGTGCCATACAGGTTCTCCAGTGAACTATTTATTGACCAGACTGAACAATTAATAAGGAATTTCCTATGTTATCATAGAATCATAGAACTGTTTGGGTTGGGAGAGACCTTAGGGATCATTAGTTCCAACCCCCTGCCATGGGCAGGGACACCTTCCACTTGACCAGGTTGCTCAGAGCCCCATCCAGCCTGGCCTTGAACAGTGCCAGGAATGGGCTATCCACAGCTTCTCTGGGTAATCTTACAGAGCTGTGGAGGGAATAGCTTCAGTGATGCTGACATTCGTCCAGTGTCTGGTGGACTCCCTGAGTTACCCATGGTAGGATATATCCATGTAGTTATAAAATTGTGCTGGATAGAGAAATAATGTCTTTAATGGTTTCATATTGTATAGTACTTTCAACGGCCAAGAGGTTTATTCAAATACCTGATTTTTTCCCTAAATATTTGAATTACAAGGGTACAGAATATGGAATAGATGCAAACTACTCTAATGCTTTTAGCTGAAGACAAAAGTGGCTTATAAAAAATCAAAATGTGGCAGGAAGCACTGACAGCCTTGCAATTTGAGCATTGTATGGGAGTGCCAGCAGCAGCAGCATAATTGCTTTTTTTCTAGTTTTTGTTTGGTCCCCATGCTGGCTCATAGTGTTAATCTCCGTATGACTTTTTTGTTTCTGAAATCAAGTAAATAAAAGAAAAACAAGGCTCTGAATGTACACACTGGTTTTACTTATGTAAATGCAAGAGGAGGATGGATTATGGGGTGATATGTAATACACTTAAAGTTGCCTGAAGCTATTTTGCTTCTACTTGGTGTTAGGGGAAAATAATGTCATTTGTAGTTCCTTGGTTAGAAAAGTGAAAAGAAGTTAAACAGAAATATTTTGAAATCTGTTGAGCATTTAATACCATTAAACTTGAAAGATGGGGATGGTGCACTGACTTATTTTGAATTAAATTCAGATTTATTTGTGAATAAAGCTTGAAACAAGAATATCAAAATCATTTGCCTTGAACTTTTTTTTCTCCATGTCTTTTTTTTTTTTTTTTTTTTTCCTAGAAGGAACTTTGCAAGGAGCTTTGGTTGACTCCTACATGAATTTTGGTGACGAGAAAAAGTGATGGAGCAAGCCAGACAGATGTCTCATGAGGATTTCAATGATGCTCTGTAAATTGTCCAGTGTTTCTTTTGCTTTACGTTTTAAAAGAAACCTTTTTTTTTTTCTTTAAAGGAACTCTGCCACCAAAGATAGTCCCATTTCAATGAGTTAATAAATCAACTATAAACATATTTCTTAAATATGAGTCATTATATATAGGCAGCTGTCAGCGTGAGGCTGTTGCCATCAATTAGGATGCAGAGACTGCACCTCATCATCTGAATACATGAAACTCGCAAACTCAACACAAGCCAGCATCTATTAAATATTTTATAACTTCCACAATTTTAACATTTGGGTTAAACAACTGTTCAGTTATCCAGACTTTATAGAGTTCACCTGGCAGTACTTATGAATGCCTGTCTCAAAGACAGACTTTCAGCATTGTTGTAAATTTTTCATTTAATTTGAATAGCTGAACTTTTCTTGTCTTATTGCGTTCTGGAGAGATGCTGCTCCACTGCCAGTTGGAGACAAAACCAATCACATGCATATGTGAAAGGTTATACAGAACTTCTTAAAGCAACAAGCTGAAATTCTCTAGGAGGGCTGCAATTACCCACATCCTTCATGTTCTCCAAATCCAAATGTACATTCAAGAAAAAAAAAATCCCCTTTTCCAATAATATTCCTGTTTTGAATTCCACAGCAACTAATGGAGAAGAATTCCATGTGCCAGGTGGAAATGTAGTATCACCTTTTATTTGTTTCAAATGTGCTGTGTGACATTGCTCCTGCATGGTGAGAAATTCAGAGTAATAGCACTTTATGATCATATATGACTGTCTTGTTTTCCACCCTGGTGTCCCTTTTCCATATGGTAAACCTGGTCTCTGGTATTTCTGCTGCCCTTCTCTACACCTTCTGTTGCCCTGTCTATGGTAGACCAAGTAGGAAGACAAACGGTGTCCAAGGTATGAGCACATCTACAGTTTACAGAGGAGCAAAATGATGGTTTCTGTCTTCTTTATAGCTCCTTTCCTAGAAATTGCCAAATTTCTGTTTACTTTGTGAGTGCTCAGCTGTTGAAAGATATGTAATCTCTTTTGGACTTCAGCAAAACCTTCCATAGTGTTTCTTACAGGATAATTCTGGACAAAATGTCCAGCACACAACTGGATAAACACATTAGGAGATGGGTGAGCAACTGGCTCATGGTCGGGCACAAAGGGTTATAGGGAATGGGGTGACATCAGACTGGCAGCCTGTCACTAGTGGGGTTCCACTGGGCCCCATCCTCAGCCCTCTGCTGTTCAACATCTTCATAAATGACTTGGACACAGGACTGGAAGGGATACTCAGCAAGTTCACAGCTGATACAAAACTGGAAGGAGCTGTTGACTCCCTCAAAGGCAGGGAGGCCCTGCAGAGACCTTGACAAATGAGAGACCTGGGCAATCAGCAACCATGTGAAGTTCAACAAGGGAAAGTTCTGGAATCTTCACCTGGGATGGGACAACCCTGGATGTATGGACAGACTGGGGAAGGAGAAGCTGGAGAGCAGTGTCATGGAAAGGGACCTGGGGGTCCTGGTCAGTGGCAAGCTGAATTTGAGTCAGCAGTGCCCTGGCAGCCAGGAGGGCCAAGCCTGTCCTGGGGGCATCAGGCACAGCATGGCCAGCCGGGCAAGGGAGGGGACTGAACCACTCTGCTCTGCACTGGGGTGGCCTCACCTCCAGTGCAGGGGACAGGTTTGGGTGCCACAATAAAAAAAGACATTAAACTGTTAGAGAGTGTCCAAAGGAGGGCAACAAAGATGGTGAAGGGCCTTGAGTGGACGCCATACAAGGAGCAGCTGAGGTCACTTGGTCTGTTCAGCCTGGAGGAGACTGAGGGGAAACCTCATTGCAGTTACAACTTCATTGTGAGGGGAAGCAGAGGGGCAAGTACTGATATCTTCACTCTTGTGACCAGTGACAGGACTCAAGGAAATGGCATGAAGCTGAGTCAGCGAAAATTTAGGTTGGCTATCAGGAAAAGGTTCTTCACCCAGAGGGTGGTTGGGCACTGGAATGGGCTCCCCAGGGAAGTGGTCACAGCACCAACCTGACAGAGTTCAAGAAGTGTTTGGACAACACTCTCAGGCACATGGGGTGACAATTGGAGATGGTGCTTGTGCGGGGACAGGAGTTGGACTTGATGATCCTTGTGGGTCCTTTCCAACTCAGCTTATTTCATGATCCTGTGTTTCTATGAACTAATCACTGTAGCTGCCTTTCACAGCTACAGTGACATTAAGGTTACTTGTCGAAAGGCTGCAACACCTTCCTATTGAAGAGCAGATTAGTGGATTGCCAGAAAACAGAGAAATTCAGAGCATATAGGCCTAGAGAATTTGAACTGAATAGAACAAAGAGTCCTTTAAGTCTTCAAACAAGGGTTATACAATACCCAGTGAAAAATTTTCAAGTTTATAATGCCATTATCAATTACAATGAAATTAACTTCCTCAGATATAAAGGTTTTCACTCTAGGGTGAACAGAGTCCTACTAGGAGAACAGTTCAGTGTGGTCTCCTCCCAGGTAGGTGCAACATTGGCAAATCCTGGAGATCGGGTACTCTGGGGTTGGTGAACTCAGACCATTTCTGTCCCAGCATCATAAAGAATGCTTCATTTCTGAAAAACCAGAGGATATGCTTAATGAAGTAGAGGACGCAAGCTGACAGGAATGTTGGAAATGGGTGGAGAGAAACCAGCGGATCGCAGGCAGAGTTGGCAGGCAAGGCGGCTGGCCCTCAGCCAGAGGGAAATAGAGTGGAGCTGAGTGTTGTCTGTGGCCAGCTGGTGAAAACAAAAACGGAGCACAAGGAAGTACTAAAATCACAAGCTCAGGCAGGACAGAATTTGATGTTGAAACTCAAGTTACTCTTGAAGCAATAAACCTTAAAAAAATAACCAACCCTGCCAGCGCCATACGTTATGGCAAGTGGGTGAGACATAGAAAATCCCTTAGCCTCCAAGGCCTGTAAGCAAGTTCAGAGAAGTGAAAGCTTTTCCAGGAACAAAGACCAGACATAAAACAGGAGAGAAAAAGCAAAATGCTTTTACAGAAGGACTTGGGGCCCGAATTTTCGCTGGTTTACCTTTAACATCAATTAGAAGAAGTAAATTTTAAGTTAAATTAAAAGTTAAGAAGTAAAATTTAAGTTAAATAGCAATGTGCATTGGTATAAACAGCCATGCATGTAAGAACTTACTGCATTTTCCTTTTCAATGCCAAGTTCCAGTCCCTCCTGTGCTGCAATGTTTTCTCTTGGTACACTGCTACCAAAATCACTAAAAATGGCATAAATAAAAATTTCAGATTTTCCAGTATTTTTGTGCAATGTGAAGCTCTGTTAAAGCTGGTAGAAGCCTTGCCTAGCTAAGAATGAGGATATTTCAGGTCTGTTGATACTTCCATAGTTGTTCTTTGGGAATTATATTCTCCTGACTAGTGGAAATCCATTATTTAACTTTATAAAAACTAGCCTCTTGTTGATTCCTGTTATTTGACTGAAGGAATCCACATGCTCCAATTGTGCTTTTTTACCAGCTTGCAGAGAGGGGGTGTCAGGGTGTGCGTGTATATATGCGTGAAACAAAATGGATTATGAATTTGAAAATTGCCAATTATGTTGCATCACACAGCTCAGAGCACTGGCACAATGATGAACCCCAATCCAGATTTTTCAGCTTAAATGGCTTTACATTCAAGCAAGCAAATTAACCATAAAATAAAGGGGGGGTTTTACAAAATATCCCAAGAAAGAATAAACTGCAGATAATAAGCACCAATCTGGTGTTGAATGCTGCCCAAGATACCAATTGTTTTAAGTCACGACAAAGACAGCTGAATGCTCATCTTGTGGGTATAGAGCATGGATGATTGCTTGCCATGAGTATCTTCTCTCACAAATAACAGTTTTTTCCCTCTTAATTTTCTGCTAAATTGGAAGCTAACTGCTTCCCACATTGTCGTCGGAGCACCTGCAGCTGTGCTGGATTTCTGCGCACCATTTCTTTTAGGTAAAACAGCACTCCACTTCCTTGAGCTCATCATTATGTTTATGTCTTCCTTTCATTGCACTGCCGCACTAATGATTCAGGCAGGCTGGTCAGTCATTAAGTGACAAGCAAATGATACCATATGCAACGTGTGACTAATCGGTCTCAACAAATGAAATCACAGACTTGCTTTTCCCATCATTCATTTCACAAACAGTAGCAATGTGGCGCACAGCAGGTAGTTCAGTTAAAACCAGCCTTGTAAAACAAATTTCCCGCAGCCGTTTAAGTGCACTGTGACGGATTCAATGCTTTAGCAACCAGACGATGCCCAGGGGAACGAGGGATGACTTGGGCGAAGGGAAGTAGGGAGGAGGAGAAATGCTCTGTACATACATTACAGTAATTAAAGGTTTAGTTACCTTATTGGTTATGGTATTTTGTTTGTATGGATCACAGAAATGAGACTACTGGATTACCAAACCCAAAACATACATAACATGCCCAGTGCTTAACAAGACAGAATACACAGCTCTTTAACTAAAAGTTCCCCAAAGACACATATTTTATGCAGATGTAAGCAAAGTTATCTCTGATAGCTACAGTGGGAAGACATACATATGCAAAAGTAGAACTTATATTTTTTTTCTCTGTGCCCAAAATGACTGTCACTGATTTTAATGAGATATTTTCCCCAGCAACACTAATGTTAAAATATTTAATATTGAATGTATTTAACACTTACATTTTAAAAAAAAGTATAACAATTACCCCACTAAAGTCAAATGTACAAAAATAATGCCATCTGCTATCATTAAAATTTTGCTAATAGTAAATGAATGCCCTGAGTAGCTAAAGCCTTTTCATAAGTGGCTAGATGGACTGGGTTTTTTTTGTTATAGTTATATGCTAGTTTGGAGTTACATGCTGTCCTTATCTCACTGAGAAGGTAACAAAAAATAAGAAGTTTGAGCTTCTTATATTATCTTCTTCAGCATGAACATGAAGAGCTGTCTGTCCTAAGTATGTTCTTCCCATCCTTTACTCAATACTACTTTTTGGAGCAGGAAAAAACCCAAGAATAAAAAGAACTCAAACCAATCTTAAATTTTTTTTAAGGCAGATAAACCAAGAAAATCCAAGAACATGGTAAAAGGCAGAATATAGTCACATTCACTTAACCCAAATCAAAGCTTTGAGCAGTTACCATCACAGTTAATGAGAAGACAAAAGACAAATTTCTTAAGTTGGTCATGTACCATTGACAGGAGCCTAGATAAGAAAGAACTGGACTCATTCATCTTCCAGCATATATGTCACCCCACAGGTATTTCTCAAACCTCATGGAAATATTTGCATAATTAGAATGCAAAACCAATTCTTAATGAGGATCAAACAGTCAAAGGGTACCCCCTTTTGACCTTCTTTGTCAAAGTAGATTTTTGGGTTTCTGAGTCATTGACAATTCAGAGGCTGAAGATGAGGAATGCTCACAGATCCATTCTCCAACAGTAAAAATACACAGCAGGAGCAGGTGGCACTTTCTGCACATCACAGTGGATGACCACCTTCCACAGCATCCTTCTGAGACAAAGAGAGTACAAAGTTGTGCTCATGGAGACAGAGCACTTTGTGTGGTTTGCGAAACAGGCACAAGCAAGGAAAATATGCATTTGTATTTATAAATCTGCAAACTAAATATGCAGCATGTCTTTATGAATAGGGATATGGTCCAGAAAAACACTAACTTAGAGTAAAACCTTAGAGTCCTGGTGGACAGTGAAAATGTAGATGTCTTCTCAGCATACTACCATTGGCAAATGCTAATGTGACCTGTGTTTATTCCAAGAAAGAGCTGTCACAGAGCTGTAGAGAAGTTAGATTTTTTTTTCTTACTGACACACTAGCTACAACTCTTTTACAATTTAAGACACATGTTGATGCATTTGTAATGATCAAACAAGTTCCCTGCAGTCAAATCTACCAGAGAGCACAATCTACGTATTCACAGAGCAGATAAAAACCTAATGTGTTATGTAACAAGCTGTGTAAATATCTACAGGAGAGCTATAAGGACAGTCAGAACAGATCAAAACTAACATCAGGTCAGACAAATATCATCTCCCCAAAAGTACCAGACATGGGCATCTGGAAAAGAGGTTATGAGGACAGAGCAAATGTATACTTCTCTCTATAGTTTCCTGCCCTAAACCCATTTTTAGTTCAGGGACTTTTAAGTGCCTCATGTTTCCATGCATTTAACAATCAACCATGGATTTCTCTGTCATGAATATGTCCAGTGCCCTTTAGAATAGTAACAACAAAGTAGCAAAGACAACAATAAGATCTAAAAGCTGGAAATGGAAGCTCAACATATTTAGGGTATGGATTTTGCAGTTGAAATAACTAAAAATTGCAATGTGGTCATGAGGTTTTTGGACTAATGAATCTTAAATCAATTTGACAAATATCTGCAAAAACCTGCTCTACTTCAAAGGGCTATTTAGGCAACCAGCCTTAATAACCTCAGAAGTGTCCACATGAGCTAAAGGCATACTGCCTTGGTTCTATTTATTGATGTCACTCTAGTTCTACAGTTTCCACATGGTATCTAGATAGTGCTACAGTCTGTAGAGATGTCTTTCAGGAATCAAACCTTTCTGCAACAGTTGTTTTTGGTTTTTGTTTGTTTGTTTTCCCAGAGTTGCTGTTCATTGTTTAAGTCATTGCAAGAGGGAGGAATAATACCTATTACCTATTTCTAATGCATTTTTTCTTTATCATGCCCAGAAGCTTCTGACGCAGGATGTCTCCTTCAGATCCTTTTTCTTCAGCAAAAATAAAGGCGTGAATATCCCAATTCCAACAAATATGGGATTTCATAGAGGTCCAGGTGCCGTTCAATATAATTTAGTGCTTATCTGCATGTATATTTATCACTTATTTATATCTAGTATAGATTGCAACAGAATGTTGCAGGACACAATAATGTACCTTTTACACATCTTGCATGTCTGAAGAACCTTTTAAATCTTTTCTAGAATAGGGAATGATAATATGGGACAACACGAGGTAAAAATAATTTTTAAAACCTTTAAAACCAACATTGCAAACTAAAAAATCAATGCTCAGATATTTCCCAGTGACTTTTGTTTCTTTCTCTATTTTCTTTTAAATACTGCCATTGAAAAGAAGAATTACAATGGAAGATGCCCCCCACGGCTTTCTGTCAGATGCTATCTTATTTGTAAATACTTTTTGTGATTTAATTACTCCCTTTGTTGTTATTTTTCCCTTGGTTAAAGAACAAGCCTCCAAATTGTTCTGTGATCTTTGTATCTATGCAGATGAGATTTGGAAATTAAGGAAACTTGCATTAGCTACATAATTAAGTGCATAAAGAGGTCTGCAACACTTTCTTGTGGTTTTTTATTACTAACAAACACATAGAATATGAAACATTTGAGGGTTTTAGGATTTAAAGAAATATTTTCTGCAAAAGCCCTACTAACATCAAGTTGTGTAAGCAAGTGATAAATTGCAGCTTTAGTAGAAAAGCTTTCAGCTTTTCAGTCCCACTGCTCCTGTCCATCTGGCATTACACCTTCAGCCCTTTCATCTACTTTAATGAAATATACAGCTGTCTTCACCTATGGCTGGTGTTGTACAAGCATCCCTGGAGTGTGCTGCACAAAACTGAGTTCATGAGCAAAAAGGCTGTAAAAGGAACAAATCAGACTGTACACCTGGGACTGGGAATGTCACATTGCTTGTTCCTAACTGTTATGAAACCTTTCAGTCCCCACAGAGGTTTTTAGGAGTGTTTGAATGCAGAGCTGCTACGGTGCAGTTTGTCATAGAGTTACTACTGCACTAATCCTGCAAACAGATAAGAGAGGAAGTAACAGGTTATTTGATTCTCATCTCAGTGTCTGCTGGCTATCCATGCCAGGAGGTCCAAGGATGAAAGTTAGCCCATCAACACAGATGACATCCTCCTCTTAGGGTGTGTTCACAGGGAATGTTGAACAGGGCATGTGCTTCCTCCAGACAGCCAAAAAATTGCTGGATGAAAAGATGTCTTCCCCGAAATCTTTAGAAACAGGACTTGTTAGCATTGCTAAGAAGGATTTTACAAAAATGCCCTCAAATTTTCAGTGGAAACAGAGGTGAAAACCTAATCTATTTTTACTTGATTGCCTGCTTTGATCACAGGCTGCATAGGAAACAGCCTTGGTTCCTACAAAGGAAAGTTCCTTCAAGGCAAGTGGCACTTGCATGTGTCTGTCACTATCCAACACAGCCCATCTTCATTTACTTTTCCCACCATGAAAGCACCATAAATTCTGCTCTGCTCACACATTTGGGGCTATATCACCAAAAAGATACAGAAAAGCTGCTCATTTTTTATATCCCAGAGCTCAGAAGGGCCAGATGTTTGTTTGAACATAGCTCAGCCAGCCATCGTGACCCAAATTCCCACCCAAGGAGCATCCCCTGAGCCCAAGTACAGGGGAGGCAACAAAAGGGAAAAATAGACATATTTTAGCACAGACATAAATGCCAGGAAGACCCTGTCATTGTTTGATGACCCTGTCATCCTGTTTGATGTGCAGCTCACACGTTTTTTCCACTCTCCTGCTGTGCCAGGTGTCTCACTGTCATATTTCTAAACTGCTAACAAAAAGTTCAGTGTTATCCCCCAGAGAAATGCTTTCATCAGGGCTGCCATTTGAGGAGAAAAATACGGCTCCTCAAATGCACGTGCAGAATCATAGGATTCTAGAATGGTTTGGGTCAGAAGGGACCTTTAAAGATTGCCAAGTTCCAAACCCTCTGCCATGGGCAGGGGCACCTTCTGCTCGACCAGGTTGCTCAAAGCCCCATCCAACATGGCCTTGGGCACTGCCACTGGGACATCCACAACTTCTCTGAGAAACCTGTTTCAGTGCCCCACCACCCTCACAGTGAACAACTTCGTCCCAATATCTTATCTAAACCTCTCCTATTTCAGTTTTCCTGTTTCATTACCCCTTGTACTATCACTGCATGCCCTTGTAAAAAATCCCTCTCCACCTTTCTATAGGTAAGGAAAAGTTTCTACAAAGTCTCCCTAGAGTCTTCTCTTCTTCAGACTGACTACCCCAACTTCCCTGAAGGTTATGTGGAGTTTTATCAATTCACTGTTTCCTTGCACACCGCTACATGACATTTAAAGGTTCCAAAATCTTTTAGAAATCTATAAAAATTAGTTTGCAAATACATGGGTATTTATTATCTCTCCTAGAAACTGCCTCCTGGTTTGCACCATTGGGAAAGTACTGAGACTTAAAGTGTGTGGGGGGTCATTTCAATCTTAAACACAACTTCAAATGCACATAGAAAAGATGTACATTTCTGGACAGATGAAAGTAGACTGAGTTCCTCTCCCATGCCTTATGGTGCTACTTTTCACTCTCATCAGCCTTTTTTCAGGATATCTGTTTCCCTTAAGTTTTCCTTGTTACCAATGTCTCACATTGGCAATCCCTCCTGGTTTACTCATCTATTTTCTCCAGTCATTATGGCACCAGCAGATCTCAAAATCTCTTCTCGTGTTCAGGTATCTGTGGGGCTCAGGTTTCCAAAGCCATTTTAACCTAGTTCTCTAAAGAAGGAAGACTGATGAAATTGTAACATTCAGTTACTGCTCAACCGCCCAATTTTATCTATCTCTATCAAGAGTTCTACAGCAAACTGCAATTAGATTTGAAAAAAAAAAATATAAAATAAAGTTATCATACATTTTCTGAAAAGTTGCAGCTGGAGAAAAGCAACAGTCTCAGGTTATCATCTTCCCTCTTTCCCTGAAAATCTGTTGAGTGAAATCCATCTGGTTTCCATTGGGCTTTTCCTAGCCAGAGTCAAACCAGCCAACCTGGCCAGCCTGTGGCCACCTAGGGATGAATCATGATGGACACAGGCTGATGATCTGAGGGTGCTGAGCCCTGGGGAAGGCTGGCATGGGGAGAATCAGGGCCAAGGACAGAGGAGAGGGAGGCTGAGAATAGAATGGGACATGGGGGAAAGATGCAGGCTCTGTTGTAGTGGACATGAAAGGATTGAAGATAGAGGAATTAACATGGAAATTGCCAATTTAATTAACTGAAAACCAGTTTTCATTAATTTCACTGTTCACAGAACAAAGTGTTTAACAAAGAAATTAGTAATCAGCAATGGTGGGCTGAATAGAAATGGAAAGAAGTGAAATTTACTTTAAAAAATTGGATTTTGCTAATGGAAACCTAACTTTAGAGTTATTGGCATCACTGGCATTTGCAGCCACATTTATTAAGGAAACCATGTCCTTATGCAGAAACTGCAGGCAAAACTGCAGGCAGCTCTGCTGCCTAGCTTTAACCCCAGTAGTCAGCACTGTAGGCATTTTGTTAGAATGAAAGTCTTGGAAGCAGGAACAAGAAACTAATCTGAAAAATTTTGATAAAAATGCAGAGCTGGTTGTGATCCTGATGCGCTCCCACAGAACATCATGAAACCACTTTGCAAAAACCTGTTGGTTCAGTGAGAGGCATCACCACAAAAATTGGGAAGGGAAAGAATAACCTGTAAGAGGAAAACAAACACTCTTTCACTGTTACTCTCCTTCCCCAAAGACAGGGGAAGGGCATCCAGAGGGCTGCCCTTACAGCTTGCTTGGATGAGATGAGCACAGCCCCAGTGAAGTCATTTTTTTGTATTTGTCACTGTTCAGAGGGGTCATTAATCCCAGTAGTTTTGACTTTCTGATTTACTAGTAGATAATCTAATTTATAGAATTGACAGTATTCTTTAGCAAACTTGCTGTGCTGTGTAACAATCCAGTTCCTGGCTCTTCACAAAAAGAAAGCACTTGTTTAGTTTGATTCTTTTTTTTCTCTTAATGATGTATATATGTATGTATATATATTGCACATATCTACAGGTTTTGCATTATAGCATCTAATTAATAAAAATCCATCAATTCTACTGAAAACCAACATAATTTCACCGAAATACTGCAGAATTTCCCTACTGCTGGTGTGTGACATTTTTAGAGAGCAGCAGGTTGGATCTGAAAGCACATAGCAGGATTTATGCTGTATTAAGTATAGAAAATAAACCAAAAGAAGCAGCTCAATTTCCAGTGCTGTCTGCAAACACTGCCCTGCCAAATTGCATGGAAATGGGCAGAAGGTTTGATATGCAGTACTAGAAGGAAAATTCCCTCCAAAAATTAGAGATAGCAGCAAAATATCTATTTATTTTCTCCTCTTTAAAGAAAATATATTGTCCTTGCTTTCCTCCTCCCTGCAAAAAATACATTTTCTTTTTCTCCTCTCGTGACACCCTTTAATTAATGCCCCTTCTTAGGTGGCACTGTGCTCTATGGTTGTGTGGCTGAGCGGATGCCTGCCCCTGCCGAGGGATGAGGCACCCTGTGGAGCACCAACAAAAAGCCCCAGCACCCACCCGGCTGGGCTCCTGTGAATAGCCCACCCTTTCTTTATGAAGGTAAGAGATGTGCGAGTGCCTGTGTGGGCCAGATTAGGAGAGGGAGGAGATATACACCTCTAGATGTACAGACAGCACATCTCCAGGAAAATTCAGAATGTTTTACATGTTGCTAACCCCAAATGTGATGTTATCCTTGCCACAAGCTGCCGTGCAAACACTGTCAATGTTTCTCAAGCAAGGTCACCACCACACCAAAACAAAATGAACCAAAGGTGCCCAATAGGTGTGGGAGCTGCTGCCCAGGACCTTGCCTGCCCTTGGGGCTGGCAGGGCATCCACCACCCGCTGTGGGAGACCATAACCTTGGAGGAGGGAATGGGCCAACAGGGCGTGTGAAGAGTCTTGAGTTTCAAACACTCAATTTCAGCAGTGAACGGGTGAAATCCAAAAGGCACTGAAATACAAATGTGTCACTGATGCCAACAGAGACTTGATCAACACCTTAGTCACCTACACAAATTTGTATGGATTGGTACTTAAAGCTAAAACCATAGAAAGTTTCAGGTCTCAGCCGTGGCAGTAACTTGCTCCTGACACTGCATCTGATACGTTAACATGAGATTTCATTCAAACAATGCTGTCTTCTCAATTTTCTTTCAGCTTTATTCTGATCATACCAGGTACACTCAAGAGGGTGCAGGTCACTGAAATAGAGGTAAAACCCAACTAATACTGCTTGTTGTGCAAGGGGACACCTGTTTACCTGGGGCACAATGGTGCAAAGCCTTCAGAATTCTAATACATATGGATAAAATTGTGAAGTAATCTACATCTTAATTGTGCAGTCTGTCACTTGCAGGAGTATTATCTGGAAAATAAACACAAAAAAAGATCTGAACTAGCACTGCTGTAGTCAGTCAAATTAAACTGGAAAAAAATCCTAAGGATATATTATACGGAGCAGAGTCCAAGTTCTCAGTTTTACTCTCTTAAAAATAAGGAAGCACTTACTGACTTGCCAGAAGCTTTAAGGACTCTAGTCTAAACCTTTTGACAAGTTTCAGATGGAAGAAATGGCGTTAATAGAGCAGAACTGCCCCTGCCACTCTGATGTCTGTGTGCTGGAAGAGCTGCATGGTACGGGTTGTGTACACTGAATTATACAGCCCATTTTCCCATCGTACAACCACCCTGTGCTGTATCCTGGTGTGTGTTCACCCTGCAACATCCTGTGGGTAGCTGTTCAAACATTGAAACCTTGGGTTAACCTCATGATATCTCATAATTACTGCACCAAATATGAAGGAATCTGGATGACTTTCCACTCTTGAACAGGGCTTAAACAGAGCTTCATGTCGTTTTCAGTAACCCAGCAAAATGGTAGTTAAGGACTTTGCAGGATGCCTTTACAGAAAGTAGGAGCGCAGAGAATTATTTCAGGATGCATATGGCAACTGCAGGGCCAACCTGTGGTAAAGACCCTGATCTGAGGTTCAGGGGGCAGAAATACAGCTCCTGACTGTCATACCCTGCAAGAGTGATTTTCAGCTAAAATCAGTGCCAGTAAAAGTCCCAGATGCTTTAAAATTAGGGCTCGCTTCCAAAGTCAGTGCTGGCTGTCAGCCAGGACACCTGTGCAGCAGCAGACACCGGGGAGGGCATGTCCTGAGTGATGTGGGTGCTGACCACAGATGGAGCAGGACGCTGAGGGCTCAGGCTTGTGCCCCCCGTGCCCCCTGGGCAGCTGCTCTCGGGCACCCCACTGCAGAGCAAGTGCCATCGCCCCCCACACACCCCCAGCAGCTGTGCTCCTGTTAGAGAGTTAATAAACCTGCTCCAGCAGTGCCAGTGCTCCTCACCCAGCACCTGCACCATGAGAATGTAGTGGCTGGAGAGGTGAAACAGGAGGTTTGTGTTGTGTTTCCTACTCACTGGGAAGGAGATCAAAATCATATCTTACACCTCTTCACATCCTGCCTGGCCTGAATGGGATGCTCTTCTTCTACTTCCTTTGATGTCAGAGAGAAAGACGTGAGATTTGACTTTGTGGTCCAAGTCCTTGGACATCACCTGGGGCTGGGGAGTCCTGGAAGTTTGACCTGGTGTCCACAGGACCTAGTGCAAGAGCCACTGAACAAATATGGACAGAGCTTGGAGCACACAGACCAAGCTCCAGGCCCCCCCTTACTGCTTCTCAACACACAGCCAAGAGCCTTTAGCAGGATGCAGAGTCTGGCTCCCTCTTGTGCTCTCTCCTTTTAACAAATTCGTTTAGGAAATACAATGCAGTGGAGTATTTTTAATATGAGACTTTTAGGCCTGGACCCCCCATGTATGCTGCCATGATCTTGAAGCCATTCAGGTGAGGAACTCAACTTCTCACTCATTTGGGTACGCATGCTTTTGGACAGGAAAAAAAAAACGAAACAAATGTGGAACAGGATTGCCAAAATGGTTTTCACAGCTTGAGACATAACAGCCTGGGATGCATGTGTACAGCCTGGTAGGGAAAGGATTTCTCTGTAGAGATGCCTGTTTCAGCCCTCTGCCAGCTATAGGTTAGGAATTTCCAAGGGAAGAAGCCCAAGCAGTAAGACATGACATTTCTAGTGTTTTACAGAAGGTGTCATTGTTGTGCTGTTCCATTTGACAAATTTCTCTCTAGTATTCAGCATGCTGCAAGTCATTGCAGAACATTTATCTTTTTCATCCTCTTTCAGGTACAGTCTATCCCATATTAAGCTCAAAGCTAAATATTTCCTGACAGAATTTAACTATACATATAGGCAAATATCACAGGCTAGTCCTCCACTTCATTTCCTTTTAAGGAGGATTAATCAAGTGTGTGTGTGTAATCTCACAGAATCTAACATTAAATCACTGCTAATAAATGGAAAATCTCTGTTTTAACCAAGTGTCAATACAAAGCATGTTGGAAAGGGTGTGACAATGGTTATAGAATGTTACCTGCACTCTTTTGCCTTGTCCAACATGCCTGTGCTTGGCAGTGCTTTGATTGTGACACAGGGAACACAGAGGCTCCCAGGAACAAACGTGGTCCCAGGAAGGTGCCCAGCAGCCATCAGGAACCTGCTGGTTACACCTATTCAGCCGTGTCACACTGGTTATCACAAATACCCCAAACATCACGCCTGTCTGAAGGCTGCCTGACATCTTGCTCACAGAATTAAAGCAGGGGAAGTCACTGATGTATAAAAATAAAGCAAGCCTAAAATAGCTTCTGCTATGGTTGCTGAGGAACGACCCAGGACGCCAAATGCCTGTGTCTTACTGTGATGTTACACACTTCTAGCTTAGCCACCACAACCCACATAATCCCTGCTACTTGTGTTGCAATAGCTGTATTTGATATGATACTTTTTCTCCAGCACTTTTGTTTGAATTGACCTGCTATGATGATGCCATTTTCCCAAATCAAATTCTGCCATAGACAGTTACCTCGCCCACAAATGATTTTTCGCTCTACACAGTCTTTCAGCAAAACAAATGTGAAGCCATGGCATAGAAACAAGAACAGAACAAGGTGAAGACCACCTTTACTGAAGAGAAATGGGCCACTCAAAACCCTGCTGTTGAAAAAAGAAAGAGAAGAGTCTCATCCAGTTGCCTGCCAGAACTAAAATTACTCTTTCCTTGTCTGCAGCCAGATTAATGAAATAGTAAATACTGATCCACGTGGTTTTCAAATGCAGGACTTACCTGACACCTCCCACAGACTGGGCATAAGTGCCACAGTGCATAAGTGCATAACTTTTGACAGCATATCTCTATAATATTGTAAGGCTCTCTCCCATATAAGAGGGGCTGAACAGATATCATCCCTGTTTGGAACTGCCCTTGCTCAGGTGAGAGCAGTTAAAATGCATTGCCAGCTCCCAGCTAGTGGGACTAGCATAGGTAGTCCTCTCTCAAGCAAGAGAGCCTCTAGATGGCATTGTGAGACTCCTCTTCCACTCACCAACACTGAGCTGAGATGGTATATTTCCTGCCTTTTTGTGCTTTTTATACAAAAAAAATCCCCAAAACCCCCCAAAACAAAAACAAAACCAACCTCACAACCAAACAAAACAAAATAAAAAACAAACAAACAAACAACCCCAAAACAACCCCTACAGAAACTTCAGTTCACATTACTCAAGCTCACTTGCATGTTATATATTAGGAATCAAAATAGGAAACTCCATCTGATTCCTTCCCAGCTTACTCCAACTAGAAACACTTCTTTGTAGATTAAAAGACAAGCCAGTATGTCTTCATTATAAAGTATCCTTGTACTATTATCTGCTTTGTGCAACAGCAGTTCTGCCTCAGGTTGGTGCCATTATGGCATATTCAAATTGTCTTGCTTGGCCAAACAACACTTAGGACCACCACGGCTCCGTTCTTCCTAAAGCACTTTGCTTACACTCCGTAAGTGAGCTTCAGAAAAGATGCTGTAAGGTAGTCAAACATTAGTCTTTTCACCATAAATATTCAGGATAGGAATAGGACTGATAATCAGTTTCTGTTGCCCTGAACTGCTCTCTTCTCCATACTGTGTCTGAAGACTTAAAAAAACATGAGAGAAGAAAGTAAAAATTAATCCTTCTCCCCATTAAATATTAAAAAATTATACTGCTGTTTTACTGGTAGAAATTGGTTGGGAATGGGGTAGCAGGAACATTAGGATATCATTGTCATGTACAGAGCTCACAAATGGTCACTCTCCTGAGACACTTTACCCTTTTTGCAGGGTGTACAAAAAGGCAGGACTGGGAAAAAAGCAGGAGGAAAGGACTATGATGTGAACCAAAGGAATGTCAGAAGACTTGCCTAGGGTGGTAAAAGCAGGAACTAGATTATGGCCCTGGATCAGTGCCCTGCTAGCACCTCCAGACACTAAACAAACCTCCAGGGTGAAAATCAAGGTCCACCAGTGGCACCTTGCTCAAACGTGCTCACACATTGATTCCTATGACCAGCAAAATTTCCACTGGGCAAGAACTGACATGAATCAGGGAAGAGTTGGTGTCTTGCTGGCCACAGAGCACCACAGGGATGAGGAGCAGTCATGCAGCCTCCTGTTTTACCTCCCCTCATCTCCCCCAGCTGCCTTTTGAGTTCCCTCACAGACATATATTTATTTCTGAGCCTTTCCTGACTCTTCCAAATTTGGTCAAATATGTTTCAAGTACCTAGAAATCTAATAAGGGATAAGAAAGGGGAAAAAAATCAGACTTTTTTTTTTTTTAGAAACTAGATTAAAACCACTTCTTTCCCCTCAATTGTATCACTTGTAAGTTCTTTCTCCCACAAGTACTGTCTGTGACTCCAGAAGTGACTGCTGGCATAAAGGAAAACACAGCTCAAAAGCAAAATTTAGTGGCATGGTTCCCTAAACTGTCAATCAACTGATGGGGCACTCCTGTGCACAAAACAGGACGCAGTTCTCTAGGTCAAGTTCCCTGTTTTTTGGCCACAGTATGTATTTGTTGGCATTCAGCCTGAGATTCTGCAAACTGGGAATAAAAAGTAACACCCCTTCTTTCAATGAAATGATTAATAGAAAAAACCAAACCCAATAAGCTAAATGCTGCTAGAGCCCAAACTGTTAAGCACTGGTTGGTATTTTGGCAGAATAAGAGACCCAGGGAATAAACCAGTGTCAGTGGTAAGCCACTGAGGGAGATGCAAAGGGTCAGACTGGAAATGTGCCTACCTGTGGCCAGTGAGGAGGCCCCACAGTGGGAACAGCCCCGAGGAAGAGGAGGATCTGTGTCTACTGAAGCACTGGTGGCTCCTAGGAGCCTAAGAAAGGTGCAGGACCTGTCTCCAGCTTCCAAAATGCCTCCTCCATGCTTGCAGTTGTGGACTGCATCGTCTATCTCCATGCAAGTCACCTTCCCTACCCATAAAACCACCTCATTTCCCCAGAGTGTGCTTATCCAGCCACTGTCAGCCAGCACAGGGAACGGACCAGGCAGCAGAGGAGGAGCAGCTGTAGAAAGTTCACCATCTGGGATGGGGACCCTGCTTCAGAGGAAGATTTTCCAAGTCACACTGATTTCCTCAAAGTCCATAGAATAGAGAGCCTGTGTGAGCAACACCATGGCTGCTCCACCAAGCAGGAAATTGGGCAGTGCTCTGGAGACAGAGAGGCTGTGGGCAGCCATCCAGGAGGAGGCTGTGCTCTACCACCCTTCAGCTTCCACTTGTCTCCATCAGGCTCTTGCCTCTTTCGCCTTCACTGACTCTTTTACAGTGTGGAACTGGTTCAGTGAGCAGGTGCAGGGGAAGCACCCATGGTTTGGAAGTGCCCAGGGATGGGTGAGGCTCAATCTGGATGGTGCTCTAGTGCCGTGTGGCCTTGGCCATGCCTCTCTGCCTCTCTCTGTCTGAAGTTTCTTCTCCTTGAAACAGCAACTCCTCTCTGCCTCCTGGTGCCTTAAACAGGTGAGCATTTTTTATTTGCCTTCAAAGCCCTCTGAGTGGCACTAAATGAGTAAGTTCTATTGACAGTACCTTTTGGTGCTGTCCAGGAGCACTCCTCTTACCCAGTCCACAAAAGAGCAAGTGTCAGCAGTCCCTGCTGTGGACCCCAGGCTGTCACTCAGACCATAGTTGCAGTATCACAGCGGGTCTGGGGAAAGCCCCAGTGAGCTGCACTCATTAGCTGCACCGATGGTTGGGTAAAGCACAATTGTGCACAAAAAAATGCTGCATGTGTAGCTGAAATACGAGGTTTACTATGCAGAGGAGGCTTGCCTTGTATATAACTACAAAATGCTCCTGTCTTATCTATTTGCAGCTTCCCTGTGACACCGTGTGGCAGCTGCAGCTGGCTGGCTGGATAGGGAGAACAGAGTCACCAGCCTGCCAGGAGCACTTGTACAAGAGCACCTTCAGAAGAAAACCTGCTCCTTGGGCTCACAAAACCCATCCTTTGGCTAAACAGTGAATTCAGCCTCACACCATTAACCCAGCAGGCTGGGGATTTGCTTGCTTTTCTCAAACACACACAGACAACTTCGCAGAATATTTGGAGAAGCTGCCCCAGACCAAATGCTCACACTACAGCCAACAGCTTTGGATGAGATGCTGACTCCAGGGACTACTGACAGATGAGAAAGCAGCAGTCTTTATGCCCATTAGCATCTGTCCTAACTGAATGTGCACTCTCATCATAAAGCCTGAAAGTTAAATCCAGGGTAGAACATGCACAAAAAAAGCTGAACAGATAATCCCATCAGTCCACTTAAACGGGAATCTGAGTCAACAAATCTAATAAAATGGGGTCAGTGGACCACGCAGATGACAGAGGAGCCTCTCACTGCTGCATTATGTCCTGCAGTCCCTCGAGGTCACACCGGCAGCTTTGATGCAATAAACTGGCTCTCTGGGCACAGGATTTCACCACTAGATGTCAATGGTATTCTGCAGCCCCACACTCAGCCCCACACTCAATACTAGATGTCAATGGTATTCTGAACTTTTGAAGGGGAAGATACTGCTTAAAGAAGGTTAACTACAGGAAAAGTTTGTTCTTGCTGACACCAGCCAACCACAAGTCAGCCAAACCCTTTGCTTGGTGACGATGCTGATGTACTCTTTGCAGAGATGCCCCCAATAAGAACCCTGTCTGTCTTACAGTACCATGTGGCTCCAGTAATTTTTTGTCCAGCTATTTCTGGGAAATTATACCAACCTTCACCATACTACTGTCTCTCAATGTCCTCTGAAAACCTTAGCATTCAGCTGAAGTCGTTCCTCTTTTGCATTTATACAAAGTTGGACCAGGTTCCCTGGAGTCACTCAAATTACTCTGAGGAATCAATCAAATTTACAAAATGCACAGAATTAAATTTGACTGACTAAACTACATTATACTCTTCAGCAGAAACTCCAATTGAAAAGCAAAGTGAATTACCTCACTTAAAATTAAGTAAACCTCATCAACTAAGCAGTAAACAAGGGTTTAAATGAATTTCAGACACATGTGAGTTTTCTTCAGATTTGCATGTTATTTTCCCTTAACAGTACTCCCCTGTTCTATCTCTGCTGTGCTGGACTTGTTCAGCTCCTTCTCCATCCTGTCTTACACCTCTCTTCTAGTTCCTACTATCACATCATCACTTATTTGGACTTAAAAAGTGGCCTCCAACCAACAATGTGCCCTGAAGCTGGAGCATGTAGCTGTTGCCTTGAGCCAAGTTCAGTGCTGGCAGCTGGTGTCAGCAACAACAATTTTCATCACTGTGAGTGTGACACGGCACCCAACACCAAACAGCCCTGCCTGGTCCTCTTCTGGCACTGCACCATGACAAGAGGGATTGGCCTTGTATGAAGCCTGGCACCAGTAGCAGATAAAGCAGTTCAGGGTTATTTGCTGCTTTACAATATTTCAAATTGGATAGAGAGACTATATTCTGTTTTGTAGTGTAGCCAAAGACTCAATGTGACAGCAGACACTTGGGGATCATGGGTTTTTAAAACCCAGTGGAAATCAATAGAAGTTCAAGCTGACTTCACACAGTCTTTCTGAATGAAAGGGAGACAGACTTATCACAGCAGCTTGCCTTGTTTTGGTGGAAGTTTTTCCAAGCTGCTTGACATAACACGAAGACTTCATACTTTTGAGGGCTTTATGGCCTAAGAATTGTCACCTGGAGCTGCTGAGCTGACTTTCTCAGCAGACACTTGAGTGTACTGCAGTCACCCCCCCCGACAGCCACGCTTGGCTGGGGGCAAGCCCACAGTGACCTCGGTAACAGCTTCATTGCTCATGGAGAAAGAAAACCTCTGCCTAGCGTTACAGAGAGCTCTCACAAACATTTGTCAGGAGCCTCCATAACTTACCAAGGAGGCGCTTGATCTGGGGCTTGATCCTCACCATCCTTTGTCATTTCTAGGTCTGAGACATCCCTGTTTACATTTGCTAGTGAATTCCCCTCCAGCAAACCACAGCTCTTTGCTTTCAAGCCATCTGTCACGGCTGGCAGTACCTCTCTCAAGGGACATTTCACCACTTAGGTTAAATAGACAAGTTCTGCCAATGCCATTTTTCCCTGCTAAGTAGCACTCCCATCCAACTCATTTCCTACAGAGGCAGCCCCACACTCAGCTGGGACAATGGCAAGATTTTTCCTGTCCTTTATTTTTCTTTATAACCTTATCTGGAGCACTAGCAGTCACTCGGAACCAGCCCCTTTCTCTCCTGCAGACAGGAAAGGACTTTAATTGGTGTCAGTGACAGCAGGAGAACAGAACAAAAAGCTGCAAGTTTTAGAAGCCCTGACAACTTTCTGCAAGAAAATCTGTCTGAAAGACCAAGAAATTTATAACCCATCTCCTTGCACAAACCATCTTTTAAGATCTATCTACTCAAGGCAGGCTGCCCACCCCAGAGACTGTCCTTCAGTGGACAAACCAAAGATGGTTTAGCTCATCTAATTCTGCTTAAAGGCATCTTCATGTCTTGCTCATGTACTTCTATAAACTTATACAACTGAATCACATTTTCAGCTAAAAAGGTTGAAATTTGGTTTTCCCAATCAAATTGTATTCTGAACAATGTTGATTCACTATTCCTTAGCACCCCCAGGTCTACTCTGACTCCTTACTGCAGAGATGAAAGGTGAAGCCTTAGGAATAGGAACTAGTGGCACTAGGACTGTAAAGAGCACTAAAGGCAGCCCACGAAGACCTCTTAGGAATTGGCCCTACTTACATGCAAACCCAGCACTATCCACCTCTCCCTGCAAAGTAAACTTTCACCAGCCAAAAATCCAGGTGCAATCAATCAGGCCCACGCAAAGAATACAAAGGAAGATCTTCCTTCTCATCTGCTGCATTTGGGTGACCTCTCAAATGGCTCTTCTCTTTCCTAACCCTAAAACGAGTTTTTCCCTGGGTTTTAGCGGCCTGGTTGCTCTAGGATGGTTGTGTTTTTCTTCATGGGGAGGATTGCCTCTACCCTGAGATTTCCCCTGGGAAAATCGGACCTGAAAAGGGTCAGCAGTACTGTTCAGAGTAAAGGAAGTTTCCCAAGGCTTTCAAGATCATGTTGAGAGGAGAGCTGATGTCTTTACAAACAATTCTATGGGTGAGGGTATGAGTGTTAACGTCTTTGAAATGGGTCTTAATGTCTCTACTAACTTTGGGCAGCAGGTTTGTTGCAGAGCCCAGACAGTTTGGCTCCTGAAACAAGCAAGTGGGTCTGCACAAGCCCGAACTTCTGGACTTTGGAGTAAAATAGCAGGTTCAAGGGGGGAATATGTGGTAGGTGGTTCGGGAGGGCTGTACCTTCTTAGTACCTCAGCCAATGGGGACAGGAAGAGGGCAACATGCAGCCAGGAGTTTGGGATAAAAGGAGGCTGTGCCCTCCAAAACATCCAGAGAGAAAACCCCACGAGTGTGTGCTCCAGTGGACTCTCTCCCTTTGTTCCAATAAAGTTCCTCGGTCTCCTTTTTAGACATAAACCTGTGGCATTTGTGGATTTTCCTAATAATGCCACTTCCCTCCCTGGCATAAGAAACAGATGAAAAAGCCATGCTGAACTCCAGACAATTCCCAAAATGCATGGATTTGCATCTCTGCAAATAAGTGGTTGTACAAACCTCCTGGGGAGACCACCAGCTGCAACTGCTTACCACTGCAATGGGCAGTGAAAATTAAAATTATGCAGACTGTATCACTGTCATACTTTTAAAGGCTCTGAGGCAGATGCTGCTCAAGGGTATTTACAGGGGTCTTATGGAATCACAGAATATTCCGGGTTGGAAGGGACCCAGAAGGATCATCAAAGTTTAACTCTTAAGTGAATGGCTCCTCCTGGAACCAAACCCACAGCCTCAGCATTATCAGCACCATGCTCAAACCAACTGAGGGGTTTGAGGGTCATCAACAGACCTCCCTCCAGACAAGAGGGAATGTAGGAGAACACAGTCTCTCCTTGCTTCAACAATTGTTTGTTTGGCCCACCTTTGCCGGCCTCCTCCGTTCTCCAGCCTTTAACTACGCTGCTCAATTCTTTTAACTCTGATACAACTACAAGTATTTCACAGCATTATTGTACCCATGAGTGTAGGGTGCCATCCCACAAGTCTCCAGTGTGAAATGGTGGGCAGTGTAGGAGTGGAGCCAGAAGACTTACCTTCTTTGGGTTTTGCTGTGTAACTCAGCTGCCACCCCATGGCAGAAGAGAGCAGGACTCCAGGGCAGAGGCTCTGGGTGACATAAAAGTCTGCTGGGACGTGAAACACAGCAAATATTCAGGAGGTTTGGTTTTCAGGTTGAGCAGCTTTTTCCTCCTGAGAAGAGGAAATGACCTCTCCATGGGGTAGAGCAGCCGTCCCCATGCAGGTCAGTGCTGCTCTGCACAGAGGGCTGTGCTGGCCCCCAGCAACCTGCCCCCACTGCTGCCTCTGGGGTCACACAGCTCCCCCAGGAACGCCTCATCACAGGCCCCTCTGGTCACTTCACTTAAAATTCACAGAGTCCCTTGAGCAGCTCAGATTGCAGGCCTTTGCCAATCAAGCTCTTTTCAGTGGAGAGGGATAGAGGAGCCCTTGTGTGAACAGTTTAGCAAGATGCTCTCGAGGGACAACATCCACAGCACAGCAGCCTCTTCTTGTGGCTCTCCAGCACAACTGGAGCTGTAAGGCAGCTGTCCTCAGCTCCACACCCTGCCATGTGCAAATCATCTGAAAGG
Source organism: Daphoenositta chrysoptera (assembly GCA_013397915.1). Classification (NCBI taxonomy): domain Eukaryota; kingdom Metazoa; phylum Chordata; class Aves; order Passeriformes; genus Daphoenositta; species Daphoenositta chrysoptera. The sequence continues at coordinate 1,466,131 of VZRO01003847.1, read as the reverse complement.
TATCATCACTCTTCCTGTGAAAGTCTCCCAGCGAGGGCAGTGGAGGGAAGGAGAGGCCTTTCTGCAAAGCTAGACGCTTGCATGTAGCCACGTGTGGCTTAATAACTCCAGTAGGTTTGGAGGTTCTCTCCCAGTCTTCTGGGCTACACTGTGGGGACCAGTGATATCCAGTGAAGGGACAGTGATAAACAGCTGAGACCATAAATTCTTCATATTGCACAACTAGATCTGGAAAAGTATGTCTGTCTGTAATGTATCTTTAAACATCATTACGGAGGAGTGTCAACAGTTCAGGCTTATTTTAAATATTAAGGTTAGAATCCACCCTGTCTGTATACTAACACCAGCACAAACACTTTTAAGGTCAGGCTTAAGACTACTTAAGGTGCAGGCACTCAGAGGATTAAGTACTGCCTATTTGTAAAGCTCTCTGAACAGACATCATGCTGTAAGTACCAAGAGTTATATCTGTTTGAAATAGCCAGGTTTGGCTTGCTCCTTCCTGGGGTTTGCAAGTGGAGAGGAAGGAAGGACAGGGCAAGCCTCAGCTGCTTTACAGTGCATCCTGAGCTCTGCCTTCCTGCTGCAGACCAGCCCAGAGGAAGGAGAGGAAACAGCACCATCAGGGATGACTGATGACAGGGGAAAGCATTTGCTGTCCTCAGTAAGAGGATCAAGTGCCAATAAGCAGACTCCAGAGGATATGAAGATAGATTTACTCCTCCCCTCTCCCACAGGGACTTCTCATGGTGGCTCGAGGCCCCTCTTTGGCTGTGCTGTGATGACAGGCCACAGCTGAGGCCCCATTAGCATCATTCCTGCTTTGAAACACTGGTACCAGCAACTCCCACTGACCAGAGACAGATGAGCAGCACTGAAAGGGCTCAAGCTTGTGAGCCTCTGTGAGTCTGCATCCATCTCACAAATGCAGTGAGGGTCTGTGGAACTGAATGACTGGAAGTAAAATATTCCATATAGGAACAATAAGTATGTGTGGTAGGCATAAAGGCACAGAGCCTAGATTTCATTAAGGTAGTTTTTATATTTTGAAAAGCAATATTAAAAAACACTGGAAAATGCAAGATAAACATAACAGTTGCTTCTACAAGTTTTAACCTTGTATTGCTTGGCCATTTTGACATATAAATTATTGCTTACTAGCTCTCATAAATACACGACACAATAATATGTACAGAGGCAAACAAGCATGAAATATGCAAAGGAAAACATTGGCAACATTGATTCTGGTAAATCAGATTATTTCATACATACCAGGTCTCATGATGGTGGATAACTACTAGCTGTAGTCCCTGAGAAGTTAAGTAAATACCTTGATTTGGGGGTTTCTATTTTATTACTTTTAATGCAAGCTGACACCATTATGGCACTCAAGAGAGAACAGGCAGGTGTTCTTACCTCAGCTCATTGACTTCATCCCAGAGTTTAACAGTGAATAAGATGACAATAAATAGGCTATGCAAATAAATATTACTCTGCTAAAATGTTTAGTATTTACATCTTTCTTTGTAATTTTACAGCAGCACACATCTCATTTCTGATAACACCCTTTCTTTTGCCACTGCTATGCAAATAAAATGTATTGCTATCCAAGATGATGCTGGAATCAAAAAGCTGTGTCAGAGAAACATCTAAATTTGTTGCCACAAAATCCCACATCAAAGAGGTATAAAGTGACACAGCTCTTTCCTTTGTTCTGTATAATTACTCCTCCTAGGTACTAAAAAAAAAAAAGAGAGTATGCAGAGTATTTAACCCCAGGTGTTATTGTGATAAACAGAATTTACAAGATTTATAATTTTATACCACATAACCTCACTGCACTATTGAAGGGTGTAAAATATACGATACCACCAGCCCTGGTAGAGGCTGTATAGTGTTGCCCTTCCCTAACACAGGGTTTACTTCTAGTTCTTCTCACAACCTCCACACCTTCAAACTGCTTGCCAGTCTGCAGCAAAGCTCTGCAATACTTCACCTGTGGAATGAAGTCTCTGAAGGGCCTTTTTTAATTAGACATTTTAGCTACAGGTTTGGGCTATTTACTTTTCCTTTATAGTAACAATTCTAAGGCCCTATTTTCAACATTAAGTTGATGCAGCCACGTTGGACCCTCACACCCGAAACTTAAATCCAAGTTATACATGTTACTATAAAAACTAGTCTGTAAAGCTGTGACTAGTTGTCTAATTAGTCACAGCACAGATAACAAGGTTAATGCTTGGCTGTGTGCCTTCAGACTAATTTTATGCCAGCTGCAATGGGTAGACAACACCTGATTTAGTGTGAGATTACAGTGGTGCAGAAAGCCAACACCTCAGCTGGCTTGAAGCCTATTGGTATGAGTTAACTCATCCCTTTACTTCATTTTGAGTTGGCTGAGTGAGGAGTGTTCTATGTAGTTCTATGAGGCTTTCAAATCAAAGCCTTGGCAGAGTCATCTTTCTTCTTTTTTTTTTTCCCCTTCTTTCATTTCCTTGTCTTTTATTCTTCTCCAACAGAGCTGCTGCTTCATCCACGGTAGCGAACAAAACTATCACAGAGCCAAAGGCAGTGAAATGACAAACAGCCCCACCTCCTCACCCTGAATACCTTTGAATGCTCCCTCTCCCACAGATTTCCAGAACAACTTTGTGGACTAGAGTGTTACACCACACGAGCTGAAGCATGCAGGCTGGTCTACACACAGGCTCCTAAAAATAATTCCACAGAAAAAAAAAAAAAAATTCACAAGAGGGAGCTCGAAACCCAGGAAACCATCCAGGTAATGCGGCTAGGGTGGGAATTCCAAGTGCTGTAGCCCTAGGAAGAACTGCAAAAACACAAGCAACAAATTGTATCTGGTTTTTGTTCTTACACTGCAAAAAGGAGCCTACCACAGCTAGTATCTTCATTTGAACAGTTTTGGTCTGTTTGCACAAAAGAGTTATTTACAATATGTGCAGTCACATCTACAGAATAACATAGGAAATTTTTACTCCATGGCCAGCAAGAGTTTATTTTTTTTTTTCTTTTTACTGGGTAAAAAGAAGATTTTTTTCTTAAAAAAAAAAAAAATCATATAGTATTTGATAATAACAAAGTACAAGCAAATACATTTCTGAAACATCTGTTTCCTTTACAATAGATCTATACAATATTTCACAAATGGGAAAACTGAATGCATTCTACAGATTCCCCCACAGACTACTTGTTAAAGCTGCTTTTTTTTTAATCCCTTTAAACCAGAGATAACACAATGATGAAGAGCATGCTACTTCAGTATTCCCACATTTTAGTAAAAGAGCATTTTCTTGGAGGTCTTCCTCACATGGAAAACATCCAACAGAGATGGGCAAGCAATGCAATGTAACCTCCCTGCTCTGCAAAGGGACTGTCACCGTGAGCCAGTGCACTAACACGTGCCAAAGAGCACCCTGCACATCGCCTGTGGCATTCACTAGATCATTTCAGGGCAACTTCTCAGCACTGGAAACCAGGTGATCGTGGTGCTTCAGATGTAGGTCAGCTGTGGGCAAGACTTTAGAAATGCTGCCTCAGTACCAGCCCAGATGCAGTACTTTTAGCTACATGAGAATTGTCTAGGGAAGGGCTGTGAAAGGGACAAAAGCAGTAAATGGATCCTGATGCTGAGAGCCTGGTGTGTATGCAGGTAGTTACACTGGTACCCTGTAAGGTGCACCCTTCTGTTCTTTAAAAACTAGAAGCATGTGCAAGTTAGATGAGTTTTACTTGGTGAAATGGTGTTTCCAGTGGGGGGAATTAGAAATGTAGATGGATGTAGGCATTTGCCTCTGAATAGATACGAAGGAGGCTGTAATCCAAGCAGAAAACAAAGCTCCTGCTATAATAATTTATAACACATTAACTGCAGAAGCCAGTGCTAAATCTGAGATAAGTGAAAAGGAAGAAAATAACATGTTTTCAGTATACAAACAATTGTGTCCATAAATTGCAACAGAAGTGGATTGGCTCTTACAGCATGTTTTATAAAGCATATTCTTACAGGAGCCATAACAGAGTCAACTGTTTTCTGCTGACCTCCACATCACAACACACTCTTGAGTTTCATCTGGTTGCGCTGCCTTGTTATATTCCTGTTCTAGGTTGCTCACACATGTCAAATATGATGCTCCAGTGGACTCATGGGAGCGGCACAGATTGCACATTATTTTTGGCAACAATACTTTGGCAGCCTTGAATTAGTGAGGTACATACTGTGGTGAACTGGGAGTCAACCCCCTTGCGGCATGTTGCTTGCTGAAATGTTTTGCTGCTGTGACATGATGATTCCTTTTCTTCTAATACTGGCAGAATCTGCATTGAAAGCTACACTGGACCAAACAATATTTTCACAGAAACCAAGCTCCTGAGCTCAAAGGAAACTGCTCCTCCCAGGTCCCAGTGACCAGCGGGAATGGCACCAAGCTTGCCCTGCAACTCTGTGAGCAGCTCCTTTGCTGACTCTTGCCTGATTTTCCTGCGCGTGTTGTGTGAGCTACTGATAAAACTCAGTAAACTGTTCTCATATAGGGAAGCAACATGCTTGGCATAAACATTCACTTAATTCAAAGTGCTGCAGTTACAAGGTTATAGAAGCTGAGTACGCTCACACTCGCGGCTCTATCCTGTGAGAGAGCTCAAACAGAGCTTGCTGGTTGTCGATGACATGCAGGTGGTGGACGTATGGCTTCAGCTCATGATGCTCTTTCGAAGGAACTTCATTGCCTGCAAGACAGGAGAAAGGGGATGGGTCAGAAAGCTGTGCCTTGCCTGCTTCTCTGTCCTGTGTCACGAAGTCGCTGCTGTGCCACCTGTCAGGTGCTAGACAGCCACAGCGAAGACAACCAGTAATCCAAAGGACTTGCTGTTTAAGTGCAATGCATGAGGTAACAGCTAGACAGAGAAAAGGGGAGAAGAAAAAAAGAAATAGGCAAATCTGGACAGCCAGCATGCATAAAGGAGCGGGACACGAGGACTGCAAGAAACTGACTCTTCCCTAGAGGAAGATTTACTTCTGCTGGCAGTACAGGCAGTCCATCCCCTGTAAGGGTGGTTCAAGGTTTCCTTTGTGCTGCTCTGGCAGCACAATGGGACCTTGAGCAGGGGTGGGCAACCCAGCCTGCAACTTTTTAAAAATTTTAACACAAGTCCACAAGACAGCAAGCCCTGGATGATTTTCTTCAGAGCCGGTGAAAGGTGAGAGCGCAGCAGATGGATACGAAAGCTCTTCAAAGCTGCTCTGACAGGCCCCCACGTTTTGATCTGTTATGCTTTTGATTTCTGATCTAGTAACAGAGACAGGAGTCATGCTGTCATTTCATGGGAGTTTACACAGCAAGAGGAATTAGCTGTGTAACAGGCAAACTGAAGGGTGGCCTGAATAGCAGTTGTTCTCTGTAACAAGCTTTATGCTCAAAATGGGCTTGTGGAACTCGCTCCCTCTGAAGCCCTCCGGCGCAGCTGGTACTAGCAGAAATTGAAAAAAGGAAGCCAAGCCCAAGGTCCATCAAGAAGGGCAGAGAAAGCAACATTGCTGACTGCTGGCAAACAAGAAAAGGTTGGAAAGCTCAATTCGTGTCCATGTCCTCAAGGAATTTTTAATAATATTACCATAAATTGAAAAAGAAAACCCTTCAAAATTCCCTGAACCAGTCAGCTTAACTCTCACACTTCCTTCTCCTTTGTTTCATTAATCTTTTCTCCACACTCTCCAGCTATACGAGAAAGTTTCCAGGAATCACCAATCCCACTTGTTTCTGAAGACTGCTGCATGATGCTGCGTGGGTAACGTGGGATGTGAATGCAGCCAGTTCTGCATGTGGCTGCTAATGGGGCTCCTGGGCAGCTGCTTTAAAGAGCTCTTGCAGAGCAGCCATCCAACTTGAGCAATGCTGGAGAGAACAGGATAATGTGATAAATTTGTGTCAGGATACAGAATTGACCTTTTTGTTCTGAGGGAATAGGATCCCAGCAGCTGTGCTGAACATACTGAAAAACATTTGTATTTTTCATTAACACCTCAAATGACAAAATCTTGAATTATGTTATTTTCTCAGGCTGCTTTTCCTCGCTTTGGAAATGCTATTATTAGTTTTCAGGATTTAGGATATAAATGTTATTTCCATTAAAAAGGCATTTCAGTCTTACTTGGAACCTAACCAGTTTCTAATCCAGAAACACTTTGGCCTGCAAGCTTAATACACATGATACAGTTCATAAACAATAATAATATTCCTTGCTTAGTTTTGTTTGAATTCCTTCCTACAGTGAGATTGCCTGCTGCTCTTAGGCCAATCTGGGAATTGATGCAGTAGAAAGATTCACATTCCTGAGAGCAAAATAAGCCCACTAGAAAAGGAAACTGTCCATAAAGTCTCAATAAATATTCAGTGAATTCATTTCATGCCTAAACGAATTTTAGGGAAAAAAAAATGCCTACAGGGATGTCTGTATAAGCTGCTTTTTAAATGCCAGCTTCACAATAAATCAAGTCTGTGGTAAAATAAAATAACAATTGCCTACTTCAAACTACCAGATTATATGATAAATCTCAGGTATTAACCTTGGATTTATGCTGCAAGACTTACAAAATCACTTGGAAAAATAAAAAGGCAAAAACGAGATGAAAGATGTGCAGGGAAGGTCCAAAAAACCCTCATCTCACTGAAAGGAACCAGTGCTACTTTTCATAATGCCAAATAGGAGACATTTTAACTTACAGAGGCATGGTTTGAATTAATCAATATTTCTTTCAGTATCTGAATTTAAAAAAGGCACATCTTGCTCTTTCCCCCTTCTTCCTCTCTTACATACATTTACATACATTTATATATATATATATACACACACCTATATATATATCTATATGACTTACTCAAGAAACATAATACTGAGCAGCCTTACTATACTGGTAATTCTATAGAACAAATGTTTAACAAAACTCTTAAAAGTACCTATTATTCTCCAAGGTACGTGTATTTATAATTAAAATTACAATTATTATTCTTTTTGTTGGAGTCAATGCTGACAGCTGCCGTAAAGTCAGTGGAAAAAAGATATTATTCAACTCTATTTTCCCCAAGGCTGCAGCAGAGTTCTGAACTTCTCTTTGAAAAAGAAGTTTTAGTGGCCTCAATAAACGACATGTTTAGTGGGTTTGGCTTAAAAACTAACTGCTTCCTAAAGTAGTTCTTGTGTCCCCTTCCTGTATTTAACATCTCTGCAGAGAATAAGAACACTGAGAAGGAGAAAAACAAGGTTTCTCCTCTGTAAGCAGCAGAACAAAGACAGCTGAAGTTTTCTGGCATGGTCCCTCAGGGTTGGATTCTCTGGTGGCTAATAAGGCGGAAACAACAAAAAAAAATTTAAAAAAGCAAACAAAACAAGTCCTCTGTGCAGCTGAGGCACTCGCAACCATTGCCTTTAGCACAGATCCTCCAGTGTCTAAAGCAGGCACAGCTACATTTGCAGCTTCCCCTAGAAGAGGAAACAACCCCCTCATTTCCTCCACCTCAACCACTTTCATGAAAGCCTCAGGATCTTCATACCTTCAAGACTTCTACAGTTTAGTGAAATGTCCTTAAGAACCCCAAATAAGCAAACAATTGCTCTTGGTGAAGAGCTGAGTGAAGAGCTGGGGGGATGAGTACCATCTTTGAGCTACTGGAAGCCAAGGCAGCTGGGAATTCCCTACCAAAACACTCAGACTGGCAGAGACCGAGCTAACTCAGTTATAGCTGGGAAAGGCAGCAACAGCAGCACATACCAGAGGCCTCCATTGCTAAGTGCAGCTGGCACAGATCTTACACAGGGTTTTGAAGAGATGGCAAGTTTTGCAGGAAAGTAATTTATTAAAATGTGGAAGATGTTCCTAGAAATATTTTGTAAAGTAAAGCTTCCTCTAGCTGTGGTTTCTGCTATGTTGACCTTGAAACAATGATGCCCTCTCTTGCCCCTTGGTTAAGTAATTTTTGACTACATTCTGCTGCTGTAGTAAACCTGAGCAACAGGAAGGAAAATGGGGAAAAAAATCCAAAACAAAACCCAACAAACTCTCAAGGATGTATGAAGGCAAAATAAGTCGGAAATTTTGTCTACTCACCAAACTGGTTATTTCTGCAATGTCTCAATGACCGAACAGTATCTGCAATCATGTGCTGCAAAGACAAAATAAAAAACATCAGTGCAAAGACCTGAGACTGAGATTTTGTCATTACAAAAGCCTGAAAAATCTCCTTGCCCTAGACTGTACAGCAAAAAGCAACTGTGGTAAGGTAAGGTAAGGTAAGGTAAGGTAAGGTAAGGTAAGGTAAGGTAGAAAATGAAGACAGCAGGAGAAACTTTGCTCTTTATCTTAGTGATACCATTTGATGAAACAGGGTTAGTCTAGATGTCTTATTGATATCACACAGATTAAATGAGAACAACTCCCTCAGAACCCAATGGAAAGTGGTAATGAAAAATAACCAAACAATTGCTCATTTTTGTTCCAGTGACTTTTATTAAACTGAAAGCCTACAGCAAGGAAGTCCTGTGGACTGGGTGAGTTCAACCCCAGCTTTAGTGCATTATCTAAGGTACTGTGTAGTCTGCAGCCTCTCCTTCTGTCTCCACATGTTGTATAATTGGACTGTAAGCCTCTTTGTGGCACAGACTACAGCCCTTAGTGCACACTTGTGTAATGCCTACCACACTCAGGCACCAGTATCAGCCAGGCAGTTCTCTGTAGCCTAAGCAGCACAAAAACAAGGAGCTCATAATCTAAATGCTGCAGAGCAAGCACCCTGACACCCCCACAGGCAGGTACCAAGTAAAACTGTCCTGTAGGTATGCTATTTTAACAAAAGCTGGTGCTTACAGGGATATTGGATGTTCACTTACATTAGGCAGAGGAAACAAAGGGTTTAAATTCGTTTTCTCATTCAGGCTCAGGTCGTCCACTTACAAAAATTGGGATTATTCACTACAAATCAGTAGAGGGAACTTATTTTCACTAGATACTACCCATAGAGTTCTTAAGCCATTACTTTTTTAAAATTTGACTTTTTCTGAGGCAATTCCTCACCAAATCTAGTAAGTAATGGAAGCAAATTGCAGTTAGCAGAAATTATGTGACAGCTCATGCAAACAGCTGATGCTTATTTCACACCTCCCTCAAAAATTATCAGAGGTGGAAAGGATTACCTGTCTTGAGCAGAGTATGTTTAAGACCAGGATAATGCAGAAAAGCTCATCTCTCAACATCCTGGGAGTGGCTTACAGGGCTCCTCCACAGAAAAGCTTATCACAAGAGCATGTTTAATGGAAACTTCATATTTCTTTCATCAGTAAATCAAAATAATTTTTCTTGTTACCCGCTGTGCTTCATTTGCCATGAAATTACACAATCTCTTGTGCTGATGTCCTTGCACTGATTATAATGAAGTTCTAATGAGATGATCTAGATTTCACGATCAATAATGTGAGTACTGGCAGTACTACAACTTCTACCAGTGCTGCTACTGTGATGTTTTCCAGCCAACACCCTTTACATTTGGATTTTAGAACTCAGAGAGACCCAACTGTCACACACACTATAACTCTTTGCTGTCTCTCCTTTGTAGTAAGGATGGACCACTGTGAGGGTCCATCCCAAGACTGGCTTCTGGAGGTGATGCTCTGGTAGGGGAAGAACCTCTGTGTAACATTTAAAGCAGAATCTCAAATCCTCTGGCTTTAGTACCCTAATTGGGCATTTCTCTCTGGTTAAAAATCCTTGGGATCCAAAAGTAATGTAGAAAGTCAATGTACCTACAAAGCAAATGCTATCTCCTGACTGCTAAAATAGGTGCTTGCATACTTGTTATAGTGTGATGAGTAACACACATTTCTTGTGGCTTTTCAGCCTACCAGCTACCCAGGATCATTAGCACTCTTTTCACCGAGGACAGCAAAGCCTCAGGCTTGGGGTTGCACAGATATTTGGGGGTAGGGGTTGAGAACCCACAGCTGCATGTACACAGTCCTTACAGCTGAAGGCTCTGGGCAAGCAGGTGTTACTGGAAATGGTAATGGCCATTGACCTGTAACAGAGTTTGCTGGAGTGTGGCTAAGACATGTCATTGCTAAGACATAGCTGATGGCTGGAGAGAAAAACTAGAAGAAGCCACGTTTCAATGAAGCAGCTCAGAAAATACCACGGAAATACCTTGAGATGTGACCGTGTAAGACGATATCTTCATTTATTCCTTCAGATTTAGTTGAAGAAGTAGGTATGGTACTAAATATTGATCTAACACTATCATAGACTAGACTTTACCCAAAATGCAGTTAAATAAACCACTGCAACCCCTTCACCTTTGCTAAAGCTAGGCAACATTCCTGAGACAAAAGATCACTTCTTTTCCTTCTCTTTGCAAATTTCCTTCTTTACATTTTGAATTAACTTTGTATCCACTGCAATCGTGTCATGTCAAATCAAATTCAGTCATGGTAGGATTGCTGAGGTCTAAGAATATAAAAGAAGTAGGGATTGTAGGGAGAAAGAAGATCTTTTATTAAACCAAGTAATATAGTTGGAAAAAATAATGGTTCAGACGGACAAGTCCTCCTTCAGGTGAGATGATTAATGCAGAAATGAAATATTTCAAAATACTGATCCAAACGGAGACACAAGAAACCATCTTTGCTTTGAAATTCATAAGTGGAAATTCTACTCATTTATGACAGCGAGTAAGTTCCTTCCCCAAAGCAGTAATCTGCTATGGTAGAATAATTCTTTTCTTCTTTTTCTGCAACAGCAAATTTGCAGGTGAGGTTCAGTGGCTTGATCCAAATCGAGCAGGAGTCAATGTCAATCCTAATTTTTCTCAGCAAAGGCCAGAAAGTGCTCAGCACTTCAGTGTTCAGTACAGAACACCAAGGAGGACATTGTTCTTTGGGACAAAGCCCTTGTAATTAGAAAAGAAGCATGGACTGATGTATGCGTGATCACACGTGATGCATCTTGTTAGTTCATGGCCATTGACTGAATCCCTTAACGTCCAACTGAGCCCGTGTAATGCCAGTGTGCAGCCTGAGTTTCCACTACACTGGTATTTAAATCTCTCCTAAGCCCCCACTTCCTAAGCTTGCACTATTGCCTGCATTCATATGTACAGGGCTGCATGAGACAGCATGTTTCTGAGAGCGTGATCTGAATGATAATTTGGAGGAAGTGTCAATCTGAACAGCCCTCACCCCACAACCATCACCTCAGCCTCTCCCCCTCCTGCCATTTAAAATGCCCATTATCCATTTGAATGGAAAAGGTGAGATCCCGGCTCAGTGAAGTCAATTAGCAAAGCTCCCACTGCCTCTGGAGACACAATGCAGGCAGAAAGGAAAGGGATTCTTACCCCAACGCCCAGCATACATTACACATGTACATGATTACACAACAAACAAACAATTGAACACAGCCTGCTAAGACTGGACAAGAATTAGATCCAACATATTCACTAAATAAATATATGGGCCAGTGGGGGGATTTTAGTGACAATCATGGTGCATCAAGGGCTAGTTTAATTTACATGTTAATTGGATGTACTTCCAAGAGGCAATGAAGAAGAACATGCTAATGAGTTTTATGCAAACACCTAAAGGTCAAACAGTTAATGGACTTGGGACAAGAAAACCTTTCATTAAACGCAAATCAGTATTCTTGTAAACTCTGCAACAAGAAAAGGTACAGAAATCAAATCAAAAACATGAAGAAAAGGAGCTCAGGTTCAAAAGTCAGAGTCTACATCTGCTTGCAAGCTGAAAGACAACATACATTGTGACGGAATGTGAAAATAAGTTCAACATCTGATTCATGAATAACTCTATGGTTGTGTGTTCATTCCCAAACAAGTGTAAACACATGGAGATAATAGTTGGGCACAATTCACCAACCACAGCCATCTGGACTAACAGTCCCATGCCACACCTGGAGCAATTGCAAAGAATATTTTGGTTTCTTGGTCAAATACTACAGGCCAACAAAAAAAAAAAAAAAAACAAAAAAAAAAAAAAAAAAAAAAAAAAAAAAAAAAACAAAAAAAAAAAAACAAAAAAAATCCAGGCTTCTCTACTCCACCACTGTTCAGATATCTAGACTTTGGGTTTCAGTGCCATAGAATCACAGAATAAGACAAATTGGAAGGAATCCACTAGGATCATTGAGTCCAACTCCTGTCCCTGCACAGCACCATCCCCAAGAGTCACACCATGTGCCTGAGAGTGTTGTTCAAACACTTCTTGAACTCTGTCAGGTTGGTGCTGTGACCACTTCCCTGGGGAGCCCATTCCAGTGCCCAGCCACCCTCTGGGTGAAGAACCTTTTCCTGATATCCAGCCTAAACCTCCCCTGACACAATTTCAGGCCATTCCCTCAGGCTCTGTCACTGCTCACCACACAGAAGAGATCAGTGCCTGCCCCTCGTCTTCACCTCAAGAGCAAGCTGTAACTGCAATGAGGTCTCCTCCAGGTTGAACACACCAAGTGACCTCATAAAAATGTTATCAAAAAAAAAACCTCCAAACTAAACCAAACCAACCAACCGAAAAACAACAACAAAAACCAAACAAACCACCGAAAACTAATGCAGATTAGGCAACTCAAACCTCTCTCGGTAATATCATGCCAGAAAAGATGTCAGTGAATGTGGCCAAAAATATGTCATCAAGTGCACTTATGCATAAAAGCTACAATAGTGATATTTACAGTCAGTTTAGTTCATATTTCAGGCATTATTTTCTTTCTCATTTAACCTAGATCACAAAGTTTCACTTTCATTTAAGATCCCTAAAATTACAGTACCACTGGCAGGTGATACACTAGAGGAATATTTCCTTAAGTGATAAACTAGAGAAGCCTTGAGGGAAAAAAAAAAGGAAACATAATTCAGAGAAAGCTGAGAACTTAAGTCATAAGAAACAGCCCACGGGGTGGTGCAAAGGAATTGATCTCACTGGGTATAAATGAAGAGTGGACTGTGTGGCAGTGATGATGGCCATTACTGGTTTAGCCATTTTACACAGAAGAAGAGGAGGAAGGAATGAGAAGAGAGAGGAACAAGAGGAAAAGGGCAGGGGAGAGAGACTTGGCTGTTTTATCCTGCTTGCTCTTTTTACCCCCATTTATTTCTTCCTGGTTCAGACAGAAGAATACCTTTTAGTCTTACAAGATAAGGAAGGCAAAGGGAAGAAGAGAACATGAATGTTTTGAAAAACAGGAAGGACAAAATTAGCTTACCAGCTTTTCAAAATTAACAAGGTTATCCAGAAATGTTTTATTTCCTTCATGGATGAATGTTACATCTGGAAAGAAAGAAAAAAAGAAAAACAATTACTATTCACAACTTTGTTTTTTAATGCAAACAAATAAAATTACTAAACAGCAACAGAAAAAAAAAAAAAGGAAAGTATCCCATTGAGGATTGACCCAATACCTTGTAACAGTGAAACAAAAGCCTGGCCTAATGATGACATACAGAGATTATTAGAGAACAACAATGTTTACAGATGGTTAAGAAGAGTATTTTCAAGTGGGAGCAAGGATTTCTTATTAACCTGGTCTGTGCTACTTCTGGGATGCATAATATACAGAGGATGGCTGGGAGTAGGGGAGGGCATCCAGAGGGATGGCCCTGCATGTCAGATCTGCTCTCCACACCCTGCAGCACAGATCCAGACATTCTGCCATCAATCAATGACATCAATTCTGATCATTCACAGATCCATACATTCATGGCTGTGCCCAGGCTGGGACAGGTCTGTCCCTGAGCCCAGAGCTCCACAGGGCCAGAGCCACCAGGTGCTGGAGCTGGCTCTGACACCCCTTCACCTCCCTCTGTGCAACACAGTGACTCTGAAGTCCTCCCAAAGACACGGGCTATAGCAGTGGAGAACCAGAGAGGTTAAACACGAGACACCAAAGCGAAGTACAAAGCTTTGAAATAAGCATCATGGCTAGGGAAAAACACTAGTATGTAGTGTTGTTGGAGGGAGTTTGCAAAGTCAACAAAAAGGTCAGAGAAAAAGGAAAAGGTCTATATTTGGCTCCAGGAAGAGAACTGAACACAGTGTAATGAACTGGAGGGAGGGAATATCAGGCAAAATAAATGTTGCCAAGTTAAGATTACAATTAAAACAGTAGCTCAAGGCCATTTTCTCTGGGTTTTTTTTTTGCATATTAGGTCAGAAGTGAGACCTATCTTGGACATGAAGTACCAAGAATATGAATAGATTCCCTGTGGGAGTGGAAGCTCTGACTTCAATAGTGCACCCTCCAGGCTACTGAAAATACTGGCAGGAGCACCAGAACCATGCCCCCATCACCACATATGAGGGTGCCCAGGAGATCCTTGAGGAGACAATGCAAACGGAATTAGATGGCACTCCAGTACCTTTACTGCTGAAAGGTCACAGCTGTGTACGCCAGCGGGAGAACGGCACGCAGTAAAAGGGACAAGTCTCCCTCTCAGCAGAGGTGCCAGCCTCCAGCCCACCAGCCTAACTGTGCACCTCAGCATTTCTCCTGTGCTCCCTGTGATACTCACACGGACCCCATGGTTTTGGGGGATTTTAGGACTGGAAACCTGCAGAGATGCTTTGTCACAAACACCCCCCACCCCCATCCGCCTCCACCTTCACCCTCCCTCAAAACAGCCAACCTGATTTATTTCCTAGGGTTTCAAAGGCTCACTCTGTGCCTGAGGGGCATTTTGTAATTGCTTGGAATTGAAATGCTAAACGGCTTCAAATGCTGCAGGAAACCCGGGGCTGGGACTCTTATGGGAGGTGATGGAGAGTTCCTGACCCCAAGGGGGGCTGGGCTGGGGCAAGCAGGGTGCCAGCCTGGACACGCAGAAAGCACAGCACAGGCTGCCCACCTCTCCCACCCCTGGGCTGCATCCTAAAAAACAGAGGGAAGGGAGGGAGCAGGACCCTCTACACCTCCTCTGCTGGGCTGCTTTGGGGCACCCAGGAAAGGGACACTGAAAGGACACGACTTCAGGACACAGGCAGTACTTGTGTCTGTATGAATGCAGTTAAAAACTGTCCATCACTTCTAATGAAAAACCTATACTGGAAGTAGAAATTTCCACACAGCTTTTTAAGTCATTGACAGCAATGTGTATATCTCTGAGGGCAGAAGGAACAGAAATTTGCTTTGCAGCCAACAACTAAGAGTCTAGATAAATTCAGTGGAGCAGAAAATTGCATCTGAACTAGGTTATTAGGGTATATCACAGTATTTTATTACACTTTTGAAAAATCTGCCTGATTTTCAAAAGCTATGCCTGTGTGCTGAGAGCTCTGCATTTAAATTTAATTAACTTTTAAAAGGACACTCTGAAGTTATTTTTCATAATTTAAGTATTTTTGGTTTTTTTAATTGAAGCTACTTTTGTTCCTATTGTGATGAAATATAGCAATTTGCTGAGTTATTAATGATTTCTGTGCTACCCATGCCTATTTTAATGGTCTTGAAAATGACCTTAATACAAATATGCCTTGTATGAAATAAATTCCTTTGCACTGTGAAATACTTCCAGAATTACCAACCTTGGCAACATCTCTTTATGGACCACTGTACTGAAGGACATTACAGCATTAATTTCAAAGCCTTCTTGCTATCTCCAATACAAGTTAAAGATACAAATGCTGTCTAGGTGCATGCTCTTATATACCACATTGTAGTGCTGTGCAAACATCATTGCTACAAGTGACTTATGTTTGCTGCCTTTGTTTGCAGGCAAGACATGCTCCAGAACACTTTAAAAATATTGATTTTGAAGCCTTGATAATTGCATCCATCTGAATTAATGCAAACTCCTTTGATGTGTGCAAAGAGGGGAAGTGTCTGTTGGCTCCCAAACTGTCACCGACTGATCGGGAGAACTGCCTTCAAACATTTCACAGCGGCGGCAGCAGGTTGGAATAAACAGCCTAAAGAGAACACTTTCAGAATACAGGAATAAACAAATGAATTTGCCATGTTCAAAGACTAGGCAATTAATAATTAATGACTCCAAGACAATGCAGTATTTGAAATACTTGCCACTTAATTAGCTGCCCAGCTCACTGCATTAGCAAGTAGTTGTTATTTTAGATAATAAGATTTTATCTCTTTCAGACCTATAAGAGACCTGGAAATCCCCTCCTCTCAGGACAGGCAGACAGGGCAGGTTCTGCTTTCAGGGTGGCACCAGGGAGGTTCATCCCAGCAAAGCAGGGAGGCATCTCCCAACAGGCATCTCAGAGCAGCAGTATGACCATGGCCACTGGCTCAGGGGCTTGCAGGGTCACACTTCTCCACTGAAGAGGATGTGGCCAAAGCAAAAGCACACAGCTCTATCCACACCTGACACGGCAGCATGAAGTTTTAAGACCTGTGTGAAAATTGGCATCTTCCCCCTGTCTTAAAAGGAAGTTGTTTATTATCCAGACCAACTGCTATCTTGTAGATACCACTATATCTGTCACATACTCATCTTAAGAGCACCTGAAGGAAAAATCACCTTACACTTACTTTAATTAACAACAGTGAAGAGCAGCCAAGCTCTAACATTACCTTTCAGAAGTAAGGGCATGAAGGGGATTTTCGGAGATTTCATTTTCTTGAATGCGTCTCTGTATGCTTTGTGATTCAGAGAAGGATCCTACAAAACCATTTGAGTAATAGACAGAAAAATCAATAGGCTATAAAAAGAGCAATTCTAAATCCATTACAGGCTTATGATCTGAACATGATTTAGATATAAAAGGTTTCTTTGGGATACAAGGTAGCTAAAGGTTTTCTAAGCTAGCTGACATGCAAAACTGAACAGGAAACAAACAGTGAAAGGAACAAAAGCAATTATGTTCCTCTAGATGAAGCAGTGCTAAATTGAGAGGAAGCTGCAGAATAGATTCACTTGGACTGCTCTGTAATTTCCCCACAAATTTCTATTAGCAAAATCTCTTACTATATAGCACAAAATATATCCCAGAATGTATTGCTAATTAATTTCTTCTTAAAAAAAACCAAAACCAACATCACCAAACAGCAACAAAAAATCCCAACAAAAACTTGCTTTAAGATCTATGGAGCACACTGGAGACTTTCAAAGAAAATAAGGTAGTATGTTTCAGTGGCATTGTGTAGGCAATTCAAAAATTCATCTCAATTTCCATTGTAAACAAACGTTTTTGTACACCAGCTCACACAGAATCTTTAAAACCCATCAATTTATAAAGAACTCCAAGTACAGAAGCATGACAGCCAGTAAAGGCTGCATCTCCTGCTCCCCATGCCAGGCAGTGATCTTACCATGCACCCACTTCCATGACAGCCAGAGGAAACATTTGTTTATTCTGCTTTGATAATGCTGACAAAGACCCTCAAGCCTCGGATTTTGACATTTGTTTTTTAAAACTTGAGCTGATCTCTTTTCCTCCTGATCTGCAGCACATTGCTTCAGATAAAGGCTGATTAGCTACCAGAGCAAAAGAATAGCTCCCAAATTGATGCTGGTGAACTGATACTGTATTTGCCTCTCTCTGCCCTTCCTCCCTCTGTCAGGAACACGGCCTCTTTCCTTTTCATGTTTGCAGACCATCTTGGAGCTCTGGAGAGCCGCATGGCCTCCAGCAAATCATGGATCTGACATGCTCCAGCTCCAGACAATAACAGGCAGACTCCAAATAAATTAGGAAGAAGGAAGGCAGGTAAAGCAAGCCATGTTCTTCTGCTGTCAACACCATACTTACCGTCAAACTTTCAAGTTCAGTGAAAAGTTTCTTAAACTTCCCAGGAATTTTCTGAAGTGTGGAAAACAGAGAGGGAAAGGAAAAAAAAATAGAATTTGATTTAGGCAGGAAAATGCTGAGGCATTTTTTTCCACAAGACTGCTCTGGGTGAAGTGCCTGCTGAAAGCACCAAGATGCAGTTAACCTCTGCTCCTCAGCTCCCAGAGCTCTAATTACAGACCGTGTTCAGTGCAATGCCAGCAAGGCACTGGGTCCCACAGCCTCATCCTGGGGACCAGCATCCTTCTTTTATGGAAACTGCTTGTTAGCAGCTGGTTTTATTTTCTTCCCCAGCTTCCATGACTGCTGCATTTACCGTATCAAGCTAGAAGCAGTAACACAGGCTGAGAATTCAGAAACTGATCACATCGAGGTTAAAGCATTTGTTGTAATCAATCTTCCCTGAACATGGGTTCTAGAAATTAACAGGTGTCACACTCAGTGCTGTGTTATACATCATGCCAGTGCTGATTAGGGTTAACACTGGCACAGTCTGGTGCCAAAGTGAGACATTTCCTTAATAAACTGATTACTTTGTCTCTGGTATCTGACCCTAATCCCACAGACAGGTGCATGAAACACTTTCTAAGGGAGCCCAGGCACAAACTGTTGTCTTGCCCCTCCTGCCAACACCTGCTCTACTCCTCAAGCATCCACTTCCTTTGTCTCTAAGATGCTTTAATGGATTCACATCACTACACTCAACGCAATTGTTTTGCAATTTAAATTTTCATGCTGGTATTTCAGACTTGAAGAATGGTGTGTGGACCTTAAAGCCTGTCTATTTTTTCCAACTATAGTACTTAGTCTAGTAAAAGAGATCCCCTCTTAATACAAATCCTGTCTTGTCTTTGTCCTTAGATCCTGACAGCCACAGTGACACTACCAAGAGAAAAGAGATGTAGAACAATTAGATTAAGTGGATGTGTATGATTAAAATGCTAAGATGACTGAACATGGAATTGCAATTGCATGTTTTTTCTATCTTAAATCAGGGAAAGTGAGGATTATTAAAACACTGGATACTGTAGGAAAAAAAAAGTAGAATATGCTTGGGAGCATACTACTTGTTTGAGAAATCACGTGTAGAGCCAATATGATTTAGTATCTAAATGACTGCTTAAATTTAGGTTGTTTCATTTACATGTGTAAGTAATTATAATTAATTAAAAAACATTGCTCTACTTTCTAGAAGTCACATTACTAATGCAAATAACTGCTGCTTTTGAAACTTCCAGTGCAATGAAGTTTTACAAATAAAAAAAAGGGAAGGATGTGACTTGATAAATATTTTACACACAGAAACGTGACATATTTACAGTGGTACATATGCAGATGCACTCTTTGTTCCGACAAGCAACATATTCTGCTCTTCCTGAGAGAAGTCCACCGGCAGTGCATGATCTCCAGAGGCCTCAGCACAGAGCAGAGCTCTGCGTGTCTCTGTGCAGGAGAGATCTGTACCATTGCCTTTCACACCATACTTGGTCTCTTCCACTCCCCTCCCAAAGCCCAGAGAAATGGAATGAAGGTAACTCTTAGGAGGAGGCTAGGGCAAATGTTCCCTAGAGAGGTGTTTAGAAATACCAGAGGCAAGGGGTTTTTGTATCATCACCCTCAGGTATGTATTTTTCTCTAAAACTTTTACTTTATCTCTTATTTAAGTCAGCTCTTCCTTGCCTGAGTCCCTGTCAATAGTCACTGTTCTTCTTTCTCTGTGTGTCAGAGCCGCAGACATACGAGTGATGTTTGTTTCCATATGCATGGTTTCAGCTGAGAGGGGAGACTTTGCTCTGGACAGTGTCAGATATGCTTGTAAATCTCTAACGGCCCTTTGGGCTCAGCTGTTGGTGCTCAAGAGAATCTCCCAGGCAGATCACAGTCCTTCTCTGTCACTCTCTATTACAGATTGGCATTTTTGGAGTACTGCCCACCTGTGCTGTTAAGGGCATGAAGGAGGGATTAGGCTTCAACCCATCCCGCTCAACTACTCCTTCCCCAGTTTTTGGTTCATCGGCAAAAACAGTAAACTTGCAGATAGTATCACTCAATATGGATACTGTGACTCAATATGGATGCCACTTGGGTGGAAACAAAAAACCCACAGTATAAATACAGATCCCAGTGGGACCCTCCTTTAAACACACTCATGCTCTGTGTAGCAACCAGTAGCTTCTTAAGAAAATAATCTCTGTTCTCCAGTATACTCCTTGTTCATGGTTCATTTCCTAACTTTGTTGTTCAAGATGAGCAGCTGAAAAAAAACCTGATGAAGGACAACTAGAGAAGGTTTATTTCTACTTTGTTGTTTTGGCATGTTAATTAAATTATTCCATAATAAGGTATTGCTCGTTTGGAGCCACCTTTGTAAGACTTTCTGTTCTGACATCTACTTAAAATGCTAGAATAATTTATTTTGTTTTTAGAGGATAAGATCTCCATGCTTTGTTCTTATTTAAAACTCTGGACAGACACATTTAGGTTTTTTTTTAATAGTATCTAAGGTTTCAGGTCACAAAGAATTTTCTTCACCAACATTCTCTCCATGTTTGATTTCAGCATGAAAAACTAATAATTAGAAAGAAGAAGTACTTCACCAGTATACAACCTTTGTGCAAAATGGTTTTGACAGTGTCTAAAGATACAAAGATGTGTCTTACCTCCCAGGTCTGAGACAGCCGGCTGACAGATGCAGTGTTGAGACCCATAACAATTGCAAAGAATGAATTCAGATTTCTTTGGGCTTTACAGCTGAGGAATAAAAATATGATTTTTTTGTACTCAGAATCAGAGATAAATGGAATGCACAGGTATCCTAGGTTACTGAGTCTCATTTCAACCCTCAGCACTAACCTACAATCATCTTCCACATAATGAACTCATTAAATGTCCTCTCATAACCACCTGCAGTCTAGGTGATGGGGTCTCTAAGAAGTTTTTTAGAAAACATTCTACTGTCTCATCAACCCTGTTGTTGGCAGGTTATTTTTTTCCCTTTGCTGTCAAAAGTAATTTTCCCTTTTCAATGTTCAAGTTACTCCCAGCTGTCCTTTACCATACAGAATAATTCCTTGACCTCTATTCTGTTGTATAATAAATATTTTCATCCCCTTTTTCATCTTTTCTGTAAATTGTACAACATAGGATCCTTCAATTTCTCTTTGTGGCTGTGGCCTGCAATCTGCTTTTCCGTATAGTTATTATCCTTCATTGAATTCTTTGTAATTTATTTTAACTCATGTGTTTTCTTCTTTCCTTCACACCTTTCTCATGTAATGAGACAGTGGGGAGGGAAGAAGAAATATAATTACTGTTCTACGTTCTTATGCAAGCATAAAACAAACAGCAAATTATTTATTTGGAACAGCACCACATTTTGTCCTTTCTTTTAATTTGTCATCTATTATCACCCAAGGACCTCTGTCACAGCACTGTTCTTTACAATCATGCATTTATTTCTTCAGCTCAGTATTAGCATTCTGTAGCTGAATTACTTGGCATCTATCTAAATTAAATCTTATCCTACTGTTGTTTGCACATGCCACTAGACTCCTTAGATAATTCTTTTTTTTTCTATCTATCCTCCAGTGCATTTGCAATCCCTCATCATTTTTATTGCATGAAAATCTGGTTAGTGTTCAATTTACATAGACCTATAAACCAGCTGCAGCTAGTACTGGTTCCAGTACAGGTCCTGATGGAATTTGCTCAATACCTCTATTTTTTGACACATACACTCAGACCATGCTTATTTCTAGTCCATTTTCTAGTCCATTAGGAAACTTGAAATCCTGAAATACTGCATCCTTTTCAAACAAAAATATTGCCCTGTCTCTTGCAGATTTTTGAAGTTCATACAAATATATGGGTGCATTTGGGTGTGAGAGTGAGAATCCTCTTTTAAGATAATTTTAAGTATGAATGAATCCACTGGTTTCACTGGGATTTATCATCAGGGAAAAGTACATGCCAAGGCCTTCGCCTGGAAAATGGCCAGAACTTGTTACAAGTTTTATAAAGCCTGCTGTTATCACTGTGTACTATCTTGAGACAGTGTGTTTCTCACTTCAGCTGTCTTAAAGTTAATCCTAACTTTGTTGCTTAGATTCTTTTTATCATTTAAACCAGGCAGCTCCCAAAGGCAACTCATTTCAAAACAAGGAAGGTGTCCAATGCAGCCTGCATAAACTGCTGCTGGGTGGGCCCATCCTCACAGCAAGCACAGAGAGAAGGGATGTCTCTTACAGTCAGCCACTGCTTGCTTGGGGAGCAAAAATGCTGTTGCTATAATCTCTTTTTTCTAACGTTGACGTGTTTCTTTAACTCCCCAGGATGTTAATTTCTAATAACATGCTAATTAATTTTCTTTATTGAACTCCTTGTTTTCTCGTTTACACTAATCATCAATGGAAGTGTATGGATTTGTTTTTCAAAAACTCTGTCTCCTTTTTATGTATTGACACACTTGTGTAAAATGCTTTTATTTTTTTCAGGCATTCCTCAACAGCAAAGCACACAGATGATGAATGTGAAATCTTAGTCCTGGTGCTTTCCTGACCAGAGGAAAATCACAGACAAAGATTCCTGGCTGACTCTGTGAGCAGAGAACAGGGAGCAGGCAGAGCTGTTCATAGTCCCCTACCTCTCTGCCTTAGTCATAAACAAAACAGGAGGGCTGCTTGGCTTGTGTCTGATGATGAGAGTCCTGTGCTGAGCACACCATCCTTCCACCCTAATTGTTCCTCTGTCATCAGCTTTTCCAGAACCGATGAGATACAGTGGTGTGTTCATTTAGAAAGCAGCTTTTATGATTAAGAAGAAATCCTGTGAAAACTACACACTCACTTATTTCATCACCCACATTTTCCAGTGATGGGTGGTTCTGCAATACACTGGGAGAGCCTGTCTGCTGCTTACTGACAACTGTACTTAGTCTCCACAACTTTGGCTTTTCACTTAACAGAATGTCAATAAAAATAGAGTTACTTTTTAGTCTGGTAACAAATATATTCTTATTCATGTAGGACAGATACAAAACTCTTCCCAGGATGCAAATTAATGCTACAGTGGTGCAAGCAAGGCACATAGAACCAACCATTTTTTGGCCATTGATATGGCAGAAAATGAACATATTACTGGATACCACACAACTTGCAAACTAAATCAGATCACATTTATGAGTTACACTAGATTAGATTAGAAGAATTAATTTCTCTAAAGTCACTGCTTCAGCAGAGAACAGTCCTTTGTATGTAAGTGCCTTGCAAATTAAATCAGCCCAGTCGATGAAGGGAACAAATTATACATTTTCCATGAACATGCATATTCAGATATTGCAGAAGATCAACAAGTGGAGAGAGAGGTGAGGAGGATGATTGCACATATTTAAATTGCTCCATTTCCTTGGTTACTAAGACAAAGAGTGATTGCAGAGAAAAGAAATCTCTGTGTATAGTATATATTTGTACTCTGTTGCAAGGCATAAAATAAATGCTGGTACTATTTAGTAACAGTGGAAGAGTAGACTGTCAAATCTAATACATGAAGAAACCTACCCCTCCAGCAAGTAAAAGAGTACTCCAGAGAGGATTACATGGGGCAACAGCTTACTGCAGTTAGGTTCCTCCCTAGAAGTAGGACTTCCACATTTATAACAGAGTGTTTTGGTTTTTATCTGGTCTTGTGTGGCTGTTTTGCTGCTGAAATAGATCTGTCACATGATGCTCAGGTTATCTCAGCTAAGGAAGGAGCTTATCTCTGCACCATCAGGGATGTTGCAGCTGACACTGCAGACACAGCAGCTAAGCTGCCAGGGGAGATTTGAGCAGCTCATACTCCACCATGTCTAGTTTTGACCAGAGCCTGCTATTGTTACCTATGGGCTGTTTTATTTAGGTGTGCTTACTACACTATCAAAGCACAGGATGACAAATCAGTTTTCTTTCCTTGCTTCTCCACCTCTTTCTAGCCAAACAAACCATGTGAATTCAGGGATTTCTGTTGCAACACCAGTAACTTACTGGGCAGCGATCTTGATGAACTTTTTCAGTAGCTGCACACGTTTGCAGAGCTGGCTACAGAGCAGAATCTCGGTGGCGACCCAAAGCTGGACCTCGTTGCACCTTTGAAGCAGAAGACTGAGATTCTCGGTGTTTTCAGCACTGCCCTGTCTGCTGAACGTGAAGTATATCAGCTCTTGCTGGAAGACATTGACAACATCATTAGGGATATGAAAACAATTTAAATATAAATGAACTATAAATTATTTAGAAGTATGGTTTTGAAACAAGGTCTGGTCACAAATGGTTATTTTTTATTATCCATGAGCCAATCCCAAATGATTCAGGTTTGGCTTAGCAAAATCTAGAGACTTATTACAGAAGGCAGGTAGACTGGAAGTCCTGCAAGATATGCTCTTTTTGTGAGAATTCCTGCAGTTCCACTTCTGGTTATAGCCAGGTATAAGACATAAACGGTCTATTTCTGTATTTCATCACTTCAGTTCCATTATGAAAACGTAACCATACCAAACCACTGCAGAATTTGAAAAATTTCTATTCAAACTTGTTTCTATATTAACCAATTTTTAATCAATAGAGGTGTGGGTCTTGCTTTCTGTTCAAAAAAAAAAAAAAAACAAACCCAGACTTGGCCAGTTTCAAATTCAAAGTGTCTAAACTGAATAAAAGAACCCAAAATGAAAGAAAAGGCATCTGATGAAAAGCAAGGGAATTTCACATTCATTTTCTCTGAAAGCCCACATGCTTTTCAGTGAATGATATTTTCAAGAGAGATTTTCTGCTGTTAACTGTGTGGTTTATTCAGCAACTCAAACCAGAACCTATCAAAGTCACTGAAACAACCCAACGGGCCTTGAAGTGCACCATTATCCCCATTTAATAAAGCCTGTCCAGTATTTTTCATCTCACTGAAGCCTAACACGAACAGTAATGTGACCATCTAAATTGCTGAAACCGTGAATTCTTTTGTGGCTAAAGTGATATGAAAGACAGCTATTTGTGGAATCCCGTATTTACTGAAACACCATCAAGTGCATGAGACATTTTGCACATGTAACATATTCACAGAGAGGGTTTTTAGAGAATAATCATGCTCTTTTACTCTCTCGAGGCAAATCTCAATAAAACACATTAGGTATACAGGGAATGTATGAGATGCCCAAACACAGGAAAGGTACAAACCCTTGACAATTCTTTTCAGTCTCAAGGATTGCAAGATAACTCTTGGACCTGTCACCACTACTGGGAGCTGCCAAATCATGCTGTCATGACAGTGAACCAAGCACCCAGGAATACCAGTGCTCCAAAATGCATCACAATGGCACAACGCTGCATTACAGTATTACACCTGGAAGTGGATGTGGTGCTTCTTACCTCGTGAATTGCATTGAAGAGGCTCCAGTCAAAGTTTGTTAGTTCTAAGGCAAGATCCCAGGTGTTAATTCCCAAAATTCTCACAGATCTCTGCTGCAATTCCTCATTTTCAGAAAATGGGTTCTAAACGAATAGACAAGAGCAAAAAAAATTCTTCAAGAAATGCCAAATGTTCTGCAATGAAACAGTTACTGGACTAAGTTACCAAACAGAGCTGAGCAAGTAATCTTCTCTAAGTGCACTCTGAGGGCTTTTTTCCCCACTAATCAAAATGAAGGAGCTATAACCTATTTAATAAATAGCTTGAAATGGGAAATGGGTCAATAGGATCAATGATTTGCTTTGGAGAGTGAGGCCTTCTCCATCTCTCCTTCTCTCTCCCTCTCCCAACCTTGAATATAAAACATTGGCCAAGCATACAGCATAATGAGAATAAAATCTCTGAAACTATCAGAAAATAAAATCTAAATTAAGACATCAGTAAATTTTCTGATGTAAAAGAATAATTCTGAAAATACATCAGATTTAGAATAAATACACATAACTTGTCCTCCAGTCCACCATTACAAATAAGGTAAATCCATACATTTTATGATTAATCTACCCCAAATGTAATCAACAAAGAGCAAAATGCTGGGCGTTCTGATTCATTAAAGTTATTTAGTTTATTACTGTGGAGTGCTGTAGTACTGCTGGTGTCCAGGGTCATTTGACATTTCTATTATTAGCTTGGATTTTCAAAGTTTTGCATTTCTCTTGGCTTTTTTAACCTCATCAGTCTGAAACTTGGCACATGAACCATCTGCCAAGATGAAAGATTATTCTTACCAGTTAAGCCATTACTTTGGTGCTACATTTCTGACAGTTACAGCAAGTTTTGCAATTTTTATTATGTAACTAATGAAACTAGGTTGGCTGTCACCTGTCTGCACTGGAAACCTTCCCTTAATATTCACATTTTTAGAGGTGGCTCGAACGCCGGAGATAATGGGGATGACAGATTACAATGATAGTGGCATGTCAGCTCTTCAGGGCACATTGATCCAACAAAATGTAAATAGACATTTCTCATCCTGAGGATGAATGCACAGATCCTGGAGGTACTGACGACATGTAGAAGTCAGTTGGGATGCAGCCCCTGCTCTTTCCTGGAAACATCTGTATAACTAGCAGAAAACTATTGAAACAGCAAAGTGCCTGACTGTGCCTGCCTCACTGAGATTTTGGGAGAAGATGGAGGGAGGGAGTTTGCAATCCCGGTTTCTGAAGACAGAGGGAAAGATGAGAGAGATGTGCTGCCTCTTGATCCGCTCACCTTCCCAGCCCCAGCGAGAGGATGGAGAGACAGACAGGCAGAAGGAAGGGAGGAGGACACACCACCAGTGATACACACCAGCTGACCACGTGGCTGCCACAACACAGGGGTTGCACTGATGGGTCTGGTGGAACTCACACAATATCTATTTCCACCTATTTCCAAATTCCATGGAATTTGTCCATCACTTTGTATGATTACATACCAGCCACTCTAAGTGCTACAGCGGCACAAGGCAGGGTGGGGAGGAAAGAGTCACAAGAGCCCTGAATAATCCCCATCCCATCCATTCTGGTACAAACACAGGTCAGATTTTCCAGGCTGATGTAGATTGAAAGATTTAAGCTGTACAGAAGCTTTGGTTTATGTAAAATTGATGAACAAATTCCATTACTGTTCAGTCAAATAACTGCTGTTAATGAAAGGTTTTTTTTTTTTTTTTTAGGAATAGAGCAGCTCAGTAAGCTTTACTAAGGAAGCAAAAAATAAATTCTGCATGGAAAAAGCCCTCAGAGAAGAATACTAAGGTTTTGATTTGGAGTCAGACAAACAAAAAATTAGAAACATACAATACCAATCCTTACCAAAGAATCAGTCAGATCTTTTCGGTATACAAACATGCGACTGGATGACTCCAAAGATTTTGAAATGGCCAAGTCATTTGGTTGTAGCTCATGTTTTTCTGTAAAAACAGCAAACAAAACACAGAAGTTTCAGAACAGGAGTAAAAGCTGTATATGAGAAATAAAGGTACAATTGTATTTGTGAAGCCACATCAACTCCTTAGAAGGTAAATAAGCATCAATTCAGTCTCTGTGGGGACCCATCATCTCCACCTTGTTCAGGCAAGATAAAGGCAAGGTATCTCTGATGGACTAGAGCACAAAAGCTTCCTGCTTCTGCTTTCAAACTGCACTTCACATAGAACAGGAAGAAACCCTGAAATCATCTAGTCTAGCCTCTAATGCCTTATAGAACATTTAGTTTCAACCCAGTGTATCTAGTATAAACGTAGCGACTTTGGTTAGAGCAGAGTGTCTCAGCCTCCAGAGACTGAGCTGCTGTGGGTCACTGGAGACAAAACCAGGGGTGGAGATGAAACCAGTAGCCACAGCCATTCAACAGGAAAAGAAGTTTAAAGGATCCCAACACCATGAAATTCACCCCACAGAGCAGAGCTGAGGAGTCCTTTGTAACACAGTATTTACTGTAATTCTTCTAGATCTAGAGTAATTAATATAGGAAATATCTGACTAAAAGAGCAGGAAACTGGTAGCAAAGAGAAAGGACTTTTTTTTTCCTCCATTCCTGAGTACTGGTTCAGCTCCATGGAATCCTGAATGAACTAGAGAGAGGCGGGGGAAAAATAAAGCAAAACCCCAAACACAGCTTAAAAACTGCCCTGCAAAAACAGTCACATCCTGCAGGCTCCAAGTAATCCTCTGGAGACCTGATACATGGTAGACCCAAAACTACTCCAAGCACACTGACAGCTGCCGTGCACTCTGCATTCCCATGAGGAGTAGGACTAGGAGGAGTCTAAGAGCCAAACATAATTTCAGACAGTTTTCCCTTTTATCCATGCTCAGTTATCCATTGATACACAGATACATTATGCTGAACTATCATCATGTTTTTTCAAAGTAATTTTGAATAAGGAGCTTGCTTATCCATTATTGGAGTACAATAAAAACAGGTTCTCCAATGCTCATACTGCTGCCCTCCAAGTGGATGAAAGACGAGAGTTGTAAGTCACACAAATAGCAAAAACACAAAGCAGAAAAAAAAAGCAGAGCAGGTTGGTGTTTATTACTTGCAGTACAGGATGCATAAGAAGAAAGATACTGAAATTGTTGTATTTCCAATTAACCCAGGCAATGTAACTAAATCACATTTTAGGGGTTACAAAGGTCACATATAAATGACTTTCCTACTATACCTTCATTTTATTTACTGTTTCTCATTGAACAACCAAGTGGCAACCACTTCTACTTTGTGGCTTTCCTGGGAACCAATATAGTATGTTTCATTATTTATGAATGTTTGGTTTTCTTTAGCTAAGCAGGCAGTTAGAACCAGATTTATTGCTATCAGAGCAAAACTTGCCCTGCTCTTGAACAGAAGAGAAAGACCTGAAAAACAGCAGCAGCACAGTGATTTTGCAGTGCTGTGAAATGCACTGGAGGTGAGTTTGGGCACACACAAGGGTAAAAAGATTATGCCTGAAAATGATGTAGCCTGGATGGCCAGGACACCCATGTGTAATGCTCCCAATGGCTGCTCCATGCCCAGGCTCTCAATAACCAGAGCAGGGCACCATCTCCCTGCCACCCCCACCAGTGCACTCAGAAATACCTTTCTTTAATTGAGCTCAGCATGGGGGAAAAAATGTGACCTTCCAGTTCTGAATCAAAGATATAAACAGAACAAGCCAGCACTTGTGTGTATTTCATTTAACTAGACTGACAAAGAAGTAGCAGTGAGTGCTGTAACTTAAAAGACACATCCTGTGTCTTAGGGAGTCAACACCAACTAAAGTTATCTGAGAATATGGTCAAGATATTCTACACTCTTAGTCCTTTTGTGGATACAGCTTGACATTTCTATGCACCTAGTTAAATTGCTTCCCAAAAACACCACAACAATCAAAACAATCTGACCAAGGAGCTTGAGACCTGCCAAACACCAAAGAAGACCTTGGGACTTTGGCTGGTCCCTAGTACCAGTCCACAATCACTCTAGTTTTTCTCAAAAAAGACAATAAGCCCTTCTGTTTAATGACTAATACTAAAACAATAAGCAAAAGATGTCAGCTGTAAGGAAGACTGCTTACAAAATATTGCTGAGATTGCTCTCAGTATCTCAATTGTGCAAACACATCTTCTTCCTTTCTCCTCAAGAATTTTTGTTACCCCTGCCATAAATGAAGAAACTGCTATGCATCGAGTATTTGCTATTCCCTTCTATATTTTTAAAGCAAACCATGCCTCATTGCCTTCAAAATTAATTTAAATTTTAAAGTAGCAGATTCATCTGTGGAAAAGAAATAAAACCTTGCAATACTGCTGGAGACTGAGAGTTCTTTACAC
This sequence comes from Daphoenositta chrysoptera, assembly GCA_013397915.1. NCBI lineage: Eukaryota > Metazoa > Chordata > Aves > Passeriformes > Daphoenositta > Daphoenositta chrysoptera. Next base: position 1,436,516 of record VZRO01003847.1, on the reverse strand, counting down.
TCCCTTCCCAGCCTGGAGATGCTACATCCCACAGTACCCAAGAAAGAGCTGTTGCCATGGAAACGAGTCTCTGGGAAGCAGCTCCTCATTGTTCCCCTCGTCATCCAGCTGTGGGCCCATAGAGGAACAGCTGTATCCTTGGATCAGAAAATGTCAGCCCCCCCTTACCTGATGCAATAAAGGTAAGTAATTAGATGAAGGGAAGTTATTTACCACCAGAGAATGAGACGGTCACCAGCGCCAACTCCTCCTCCGGGTACTGGATCTTTTCTGCCACAATCTTCAGTATCTCCTGAGCTGAAGTCGACACTTGAGCTTTCACACTGACATAGGAGTGCTCCGTTATATAAACACGGCAGAAAACTGCACAAAAGAAGAAAGACATGCTCAGCTGCAGGCAGAGATACCTGAACAGTGCAAGGAACAAACCTGCAGACTCCACCACAGAATACCTCAGCTGCCTGGCTACTGCAGGAAGGGCAGTCACTGCATCCTGACACAAAGGACATGAAACTAACCATAAATATCATCATTCTTCCCCTACCCACCTCCTGTCCCTGGGAAATGAGAGAGGCAAGCAAATGGAAACATAGACTCCCACAGCAATATCTATTTAAGACTTCCCACCCCGAGGATTTGACATAGACAACCTCCTTCACTGCCTATCTTCTCTGCAAAATTAGCTGTTGCCATCTTTTCTCCCTTCATTTTAGGTTCAGATAAATCACTGTCCTTTCAGTATATTTCATATCTGCTGCAGAAATTATTTTGGACCTCCACTTCCACCTGGAACAGGAAGCTTTGAAAGAACAGTGCTCCCAGGTTTTCAGCCACTCCTGATAGCTTATCTGTCTAGACATCTAAAACTACTTGCACTGCCAGAGTATTTTAGCACCAGCAGAAGGTTTCCAAACAGCCATACCATCAGTTCTGACAACTCATTTCCTGAATCGCAAGCAGCACATATAAATGGGACTGGTTTGGGGATTTTCCCTGGGCTCACTACTTCCACTGAGGTCCATGAGCTGGTTCAGCTCTGGGATGCTGTGGTCAGCTCAGTGATTACCTTTTTCTGCTACAAAAAGGGATGTACGCTCTCTCTGCCTGCCAGAATTTTAGGTTTACATCTTTTGCCGAGTTTGCCCTAGCTAGTTCTTTGAAATACGGCTGCCACACTTAAAGTGGAAGAAACTGAGCTGCAGACTTGCATAAATATTTTGAAAATTACATCTGCTAATCAGAATCATCACAGCTCTTGGTTTCACACTCACTCCAGTGCTTAATTAAACTTTCCATTTCCTTCTACTCTAGCACTTCTTATTATAGACAGGCTGCTACCGTACCAATACAGGACAACTCTTCTTCTCCAGAGCTGTTGTATTTTTTCAATTATCTTTATTGACAGATGTATATAGCAATAGCTCTTAGATTGTCCTACAGATCTTCACGGCTTCAGGGCACTTTCATTTGTGAAGACTATGCCAGAAGCAGCTAAGAACTCTATCCTTGAGAATAGGGGTTTTTTTCCTGTTTTGGTAATGAAAAACTGAATATGAGAATGAAGGAGGAACTTAACATTGAGTATGAATATGAGAATGAAGGTGGAACTTAACACTGAGTATTGGGGGAAAAACATAATTTGATTTTATAATTCCTTTTTAACCTGTCTCTGCTGACAGAGAGTAAAGGAGATGCTCATTCTATGGTAGAATCTCTCATGAGAATGGATACACATCACAAAGACAGAGACATCCAATTGTACTTTAAATTGCTAGGTAGAAAAATAAAATTTAAAAATCTGACAGGAATATTTGGACTCCATATGCAGAGTGACACACCTTGCTTACGGTGAGTTTGTTTGAAATGTCCTCTCTGTCATTTGCAAAGGGACAATGACAGCAATGCCAATTTATAAATGGGCTATTGATCTATCCTTTCTTTAACACGGAACTAAATCAACCCACAGGTCAAGTGCTCAAGCACAGCCACCACAGTGATTCTCCCCCTCACACCTTTCCAGCGTTCTATCTGTGGTATCCCATCTCTTGGGATGGACCATGGCATCTCTTCCAGGAGCCTGTGCTGCTCCTGTGTGAGGAGGGAATGCCAGGGGGAGGAAGTGGCCATGGGCTGCAAGCTGCCCGGGTGCTGACTGCAATAGAGGGCAAAACGCCTCTGGTCAAGTGGCACGGTGCATCTCAGTCAGAGCCATCCCCCACAAGCACCATCAGTCAGACAGCACTCCACCACACAGGATTAGATGTCCTCCTTCTGCATCTGTCTCTCCCTTCCCCAGGTTCACTTTGGCTATTTCATTCCTACAATGCCATCATAGTCCATGGCTCCTGGTCTTAAGGAGGGAGACAAAAGCAATTTAACTCAGCCAGGACAGCCTTGCTGGGTCCTGTCCTGGTGGCTGTCCCACCAGTCACACGGTCTGTCCCCTCTCTCGTGCCAGTACACTTTCCTTTCCAGTCACCCACAAGCTGTGTCCAACTTTGCAAGAAGAATGAGTGTGGGGGCTTCTCATCCAGAAATACCATTTTTAGACAAAGCCTCGGAAACATAAACCTCAAAACCCCCTACATTTGAAGCACAAAAAGAGGATTACCTATAAGCAGCACATACTGTGCAAGTCTTTTTACTTGGCATCAAGTGAGCTCAGTTTTTATTCTGTCACAAACGAGCACTAAAAATACACCGACTTCAAGTGAACTTCCGGAGTTTTGTTCCCAGTAAGGAATGAAGATATACTGTCAAGGAGCGAGGCTGCCAGGTAGGAGGTCCTTCTGCTGTTCCCTGCTCGTGTACACCGTGTTCTCCTCTCTGCCTCCCTGCTCGTACAGGCATTGCAGGAGGGTGACAGCCTCGCTGCCTGACAGGGCTGGTAGTGATGGAGGGAAATCGCCTTTTGAAATGGCTGACATGAAAGTGAAGGGGCAGCTCGCCCTCCACGCAGAGATGTTTTCGAGCAGAGAAGGAACTAAGACACATTCCCAGAGTTAGCAGATCCTGGCCCATTTCATGTGACAGGCTTATTCGTTCACCTTTCACAACCAAGATGTAGGTCAAGAGACGGAGAGCATGAAATGGAGCACAAGTAATGCCTGGTGGAGGGGCTGCCAGCACACCTCGGGGGCACACAGGACTGCGACAGGGGTGCTGGAGGAACCGGACAGGGCACAACCCCCTGAGATACCGTGGCACTGCTGACCCCTGCAAGCCTGGAGCAAGGAACGTAAACTTGCACAGCTAAATATTTCTTCTTTTGTCTCCCTAAGGTCTTGTTCAAAAGCTATATGTCAGTTAAAAAATATTTACACTGAGGTCCTTGAGAAACAATTTTATCATTTTTGAGCTTTTCCTCCTCTCTTTCATTTATACTCACTTTCTTCTGTTTCATTCATGGTTCCTCTTTGCTGCAGCCAGTTCTCCTTTACACTGAACTGGTGGAAAAAGGTTTTATTCTGTGAGGGAGTGGAAAAGACAGAAAGAAAAATAAAAAAAGACAACAGTGATTTTTTGCATCCCTGCTATTTACAAAGCAGAAATTCACAGAATACAGCATTCAACCCGTATGTCTGGCCAAAAAGTTTCTGTATAGGAAGTACACCCACCCTTTCTTGGAGCAGTAAACTGGGAGTTGCCTTACTAAATAATGGCCAAGGTGGGGATTTTGGAGGAAGCAGGACATGCCAAGGCTAAGCACAATCCAAGGTTTTCTGTAGTCATGTTCAGAGCCCATTTCTTATACACTTATTCTTATATACATTTCCAGTGTACCAACCAGCCTATTTAGCAATTTCACTACAATCTCATGTTCTGCCTTCCACATTTTTGCAGTAACATTTTAAGCTTATTACACACTTCAGCTCCAGCCCAGTAAAACTGACGAGCACAGCAATTCACCCCTGAGCAGTTTGTACGCCAACTTTCCCTGGCTGCTACTTCTCCCTCCAATTAAACAGACAGATTCACGTTCCTCTCTTTTTGCCTGTCCCTGCCACTACAAATCCGCCCTTTGCTGTGCCTGTGTTCAGCCTGGTTTGCCCAGCTTGCTACATCCCTCTAGCTCAGTGGGGACACACTCCCAGGCCTCTCCTGAATTCTGACATCTCAAAGCACCTTGTTAAGATGCTAATACTGTCGCAGCCACTGCAGGCTAGCTCACACAGGTGATGTCCAGGATGCACTCACAGGAAAAAAAAAAGTTCCTTAAGCAGCATTGCAGGTCTAACCTCACTGATGTGACTGTCATGTTTTTGGTCACCAGTCACTTTAAGAAGCCAAGAAAAGAGAGGGAAGTGGGCAGAGGGGGAAAAAGTGAGATAATAAGTTATCTAGCAATCAGCAACAATCAGGTTGGCATTACCTTTCGATGAGGTGAATACTCATCCACGGTGCTGAAACAAAAAGGAAAATCCCAATTATTCTTTCCAGCCAAAGCTTAGGAAAAGGAAGTTTTAGCTATTACAAAGTTTACAACATCAGAAAGTTTTTAACACTAAATGATCACTGCAGAAAGGCTGCAGAGGATCTTCAGGAGAAATTAAAGGCATCTGGCTCAGCCAGAGAACTTTCCTTTGACTTGCATAATCGATGATGAAAAGCAGCACTGCCAGCCCATGAGCTGTTGGAGTAGGCAAACACAGCAGTCAGGGTCACCCTCAAGAGCACAGCTCCTTCCACTTCCCCAATGGCCAAACCATGGAAACAACTTCCATTTGTAGAAAAAACATGCCAATTAAATATCTTTTACAGATGCCATAATTATTAGTAAAATAATAACTCCGAGATGACTATTCCAAGTGATTTGCTTCTCGGGACTGCAGAGAGAATGGAGGTACCATCTGAAGTCACAGACTGCAGCTTCTGAGGGAATTTTTGCCATCTTCCCCACAAACTACTACTCTGCTTGTAAGTAATCCCAAATGAAATTGATGGGAGTGAGTGTTAAATCACAAGTACTGCCCAACAAACATCAGCGAAAATTGAATAGTCTAGCATTAGTTTAAAGAAGAGATGATTTGTAAAAATGAATATGTCCCTTTTATCACTCAGCGCTTTACTGAATTACAGAAAGATGGCAACAAAAATAAATTACACTCTGAATAAAAGAAGATTTAATCACAAATATAATCAATACTTACTGACGGCGATGCATCCCAAGTATCTTCTGAAATTCTTTCAGGTCCTTCTCAAGAATGGGATACTCATACACATCATCTAACACATTTCTGTATATCGTCTGCAAAATAAAGCAGTATCTGCAAACATCTGACAACTCAAACATAAATCTAAGGCATCATATCAGTGGTCTAAGTCAATTCAGGCACTATCCCACTAAAACAACTTTTATCATTATATTTATGCAAAACCTATAAGGAGAGAATGTTCCTGTTTAAATTTCCAGACTGGTCAACATTCAGCTTGCCTTTGGAGAAACACTCTTAGTACTGTGTACCAAGTGAGAGGGACTGTTTTGTCTATAAACAGGAAAATTTAGAACACCACTTGTGGCTATTACAAGAAATCTGGGTTAGGTCAGATTTTGAAGAATGACAACACACCACATCATCATCATTTATTCAAAATGATAACAAAGAGGTTCATTAGATTAAGACTTTTAAAATGGCAAATATTCTACTTTACCTTTCCACACATTTGCATGCATTTTAAACTGAGTTGATGTCTCCCACAAACTCCCACAACTCTCCCTAGTTGTAAACTAATACATAAATAAACCTGACTTCTAATTTTGGGGGAAGACATTGTCATGAGTGAAATTCTAGGAAATATTTTCTCTACACTATTCCCAAATCTGCACATAGAGCCTTCTCTTTCCCTTCTAAGAAAACAAGGATCATACTTTTGAGCAGAGTCACCAAGTTTGCTCTACCCCCTACATTCACAGTCCTGCATGAACATGTTAGCCTTCAACCCCATATCTTGGTTTTTCACATACAACTACAACCACCATTAACATTATTGCTGTTTAATATTGGACACAAGTTTCCAGAAGAGGAATTGTGAGACAGTGCACAGTCACACACCTCCATGGCCAGAAAGCCCTGCATCCAGACAGATGCAACTCACTGTGACATAACTGATGCCTGAAATGACGCCCCCTTTCCAGTACAGCAATACACATTTAGTAGCAAATAGCAAAAATCCTAAGGTATCTGCTTCCATATGCAGTGTGTCCTACTTAAAAAACAAAACAAAATAAAACAAAAAAAAAAAGGAATCTCAAGACTTTCTCCACATTTCATTCAATGTTTCATGCCTTTGTCTTGAGTGAGTGACTGAAGAGATAAAAGACCCTTAAAAAGATACCCAGTTGCAGACAAAGAGTCTCATCAGGAAAAGCGGAAGATACCGCAAAGTCTCCTAAAATACTCTCATCTTTCAACCAGCAGAGAAAAAAATATATTAAAAAAAAATCAGTAACCAGATAGATTTTAGGTTAGCAACAACAGCACTATTTGCAAATTTACAAGGGAATTGTAAGAGCTTTTTGGAACTCATACAGAAATATTGGAACAACTTTGATAAAAAGTAAGGAACAGAATTTTGTTTATTAAAAACACATAAAGCTATGCTGCTCTCCCTGTGCACCCAGCAAACACTGTGGAATAGGATTTCACTTCTCAAAGTAGCATCTCTTAAAGGCATCTCAAAACTCTCTATGTCCATGGTCCTCCAGATACCGACTGCAGACCCTGTTCTGACAGACATGATTGGTGTGTCCAAGGACCCTCCACATTGTTGTAGTTTCATTTCTTACCCTCCTAACTTTTCCCATTTTCTAGAGACCATGGGAGCTCCATAAGTTTCATATGTTAACGTAATGCTTTTAATGTTGACTGTATTGACAATACAGGATTTCTGTTTAAACTGACTATATTTAAGGCATTTAAAGAAGACACATGTAAATAATTTTATATTATAGATTTCATGGAGAAGATCTAAGTATGAAAAAATAAGTTTTGTAGATTTTACTGTTGGGGCTTTTTAGACACAGTATGTAATTAAACAGTGCTGAAATGCATGACAGAAATTGTTTCAATACCTTTAAAAATTGTTTTAAATGCTCATCTTCATGTAACCAGTCCTTGTAGAGAGAAGTCCACTGAGACACCAAATGCAAGACTTTTCTTTTCCTACAGGACACATCAGAGTCGTCTTCTTTCCCTTGGTGGTTCTTAGCACAATAGGTGCAGTAGGTTAAGGAACATATAATGAGGTCTCATAGAAACTTTAAAATTAACTGCTGGCAAAGAATTTGCAATAATCTCATTTGCTAACCAAAGATTTTTTTCTCTGCATTGCTCAGTTTTAAATGTTTTATCCTGTCTAGAGCTTTAGGAGTTTCATAACTTTTGGGAATGAAATTCTCAGTAATAGGAATGTCAATTCATCCTCTGTGCCAACAGGAGTTTTTTCCCTTACCGATTAGAGAGGCGAGTCTATAAAAGTAAAATCAATTCAAAAGGAATTATACAATGTCTAGTCATATCTTTTCTGCAGAGCTGAGAATGAACCTTTGTGCTGCACAGCAATGCCAACGTGAATGTCTGTGGGAAGGAGGACAAAGCATCATTAACAATAACACAAAAAACAGGCAAAGGAAGTCAGTTTCTTTTTGCCTGCACAAATTACACTATCTCCAGAAGTAACACTATTAAAATTAAAGAAAAAAAAGTGAAAGATTATTTCTACTATTGTTCTCTATTCATAAGGCAGAAATACCAAATGTCAGGTGATCTCCACTTTGTACATTGTTCCTGTCCCTTCATGGTTCTTTGTTTTATAAGGTAAAAAAATTATGTTTTCACCACAACAGTTAAATATGGGGAAAATATTAAAAAAAAAACAGGTTCATTTTATAGCCACAAGTTTATTCAAACATTGATCCATAGCTCCACAGCTTATGGAAGTCATTAGAAATACATGAAAATAATTCTTTTATCTCAGAATGAGTTAAGATTTATATCCTGTATTACATGAAAGAAGGAGCAGAGACTGCAAAATTCTTTGCAAAATTCTTTACTTTTTCTCCTTGTGTATTCTGAAACCTATTACACCCATGTAGGTATTCTATGAATTAACGTAACCTGGGGAGGTTTTAACCCAACTTTAAATTCTACCTTGTCACAGTTATAAAGGTTTATTTCTCTTTAAACAAAAACTGACATAAAATTGCATTGTTGCTATGAGTTAGGCATCTGTTTCAAAACCAGGCGTGTAACTTTGATATAAGGCTCAACAATAGATGAAACTACAAGTAAAGGTGTAACCCCCCCATGAATACAACATTCAATAAAAGGATATTGCCTCAGAAGTGCCTGGCACAAGTCATCGGTCGTCATGAAAACTGTGTATGTGAGAAGGAAGTCATCCAGGAGGGTTTCTGCAGAGGAAGACAAAAAAACCCCAAGTTACAATACATTCGTAAGAGCAGGAACAGAGTATCTTCTCCTGTTACTGTGCATGGCAGGAACAGGACCCCTGTCCTTAAAAAAAAGGTCCAAAGAATACAGAATACATAAACCTTTATGTTTCAAAAAGTTAATAATGTGTTGCCACTGCAGAGATAAGTCCCCTTATTTAACAAGCACATTCTCAGCTCCCAAAGCACCAACAGGCACAAGTATGCACAAATTAATTCATAATAGTTCAGGAATCAATAAGAAAGAGACTTTATAACAAACACCGCCATCCTGGTTACCTCAGCTGCACGCAAAACAGACTTTCCACACATTAGCTTGTTCTGGAAATTCAGAACAACAGATTTTAGTAATAGGAGAGAAAACTAGGATTGCCATGAACTGTGATTAACATCTATGCACAGTAGTTGAGAACCATGACATAAATATATTCAAATCTTTAGCTGGTTGGTTAGTCTTGTGGGCATCCCTCTAAGTGCTGAGACGTTTTCTCTAAGGTTTGTTCAATTGTATTAATTAAGGATTTTTTTCTCCACCTGGTTTGCATCTGTTACAAAACCAGGCTGAAGGTACTTGCTAACAGACCATCCCTACACACTGCAGTTGTAGCACCTCATGTTTCCAGGATGAAGACCAGTTTGGATCTCAGTGTAACTTTTTTATTCCTCATTCCCATGTCACATTATTTTTAGGATTTTTCCAAACCTTTACTGCACACATCACTGGGCTGAAAGCACTGGGCTTGCTCTTGGATGACAGGGCTCAAGGTAATCTCATGGTGGTCTTCAAAAACCCAGTGGCAGAATGGAGATAAGACCAAACCAGACTTTTCCTGGAGGTGTGCTACAAAATGATACGGGGCAACTCAGAGATGGCAACAAAAGAAAATTTGTCTAGATCAAGGTACTTATTTTTCCTCCTGTGAGGATGCCCAACCATTGTGACAGGTTACCTTCAGAACCTCCAAAACCACTATATTCAGGGCTTGCCTGTGCAAAGCTCTGAGCATCCTGGTCTTACTGAACCTGCTTGCAGCATGGGTTGGACCCAATGGCTTCACAGCTCCCTTCCAAAAAAAATTGTTATAAAATTCTTAAACAAATTTGGTTCAATTTTAGTAAACTACTCATACATGAGGCATGATCTAGGAGTGACTCTGTATTTGGTTCACACAACAAAAATATTTTCTTTTATGCAAACAAACAATTTTATTGGTCTTTTTAACCACAAAATAAAAATGTTTCTGTTTGTTTTTCAGGTTTTGTTTAGTTTTCCCCAAATGGTAAGATTTCCTCAAGTTTTGAGGGATTCCTGTTGACTGTATTTCTTTTAATTTCAGCAAATACTCTGTGTTCCCTTTAACAAGAGAACAACTCTGTTTTTTTCAGATAAGAACAGAAACGTGGACGGAGGCTGAACAATAACAGAAATTATTTCAGTTATATGGTAGAGCAAAAATATTTTACCAGTATAACTAGCTGGTAGTAGTTAGCACCAACTACACTACGTTGTTATTTAAGTGATGGATTTTCAACTGCAAAGACGAAGGGCAAGCCATACACCACAAGAGAAAGATAAGGCTGAGCCCTGATTTTTGTACCCGATTTTCTCATTATTTGTTTGTGATCTGTTCCAGTCCAAGCTAGTGCTTGCGTACGAGTGTGCAACTGAGAGCATCCCAGCAGCTTTTCACAACAAGGCTGCAATTTCACAACAATTTAGACCAATTTCCCTTACAGCTGCTTTGGACCTTATCAGTAAATTATTGATCCCATAGCTGTGGTGCACGATGGCAATGAGGATTCATCCATATATCATTCACAGACCAATGTCACATGGATAAACATGGATGGATAGCTAATGACATCCCACCCTGTGAGCCTGGGATTCAAAACACCTCCGGTGTCTTTTAAAAAAATTAAAATATTTCTATCTAGCTCAATGCATTTAACACTGCTGATCTAGAAAGAGTCCTGATCTGAGGACACATAGGTTAAACCCCTTGCATGTAGAAGCAAAACAATTAAATTCTTTATTCTACCCAACACTGTTAAAAATGGTAGAAAGTATTATCTCTGCATAAAAAGAGTATTTTGTCTCAGTAAATGAAAAGACATGGTGAACAGCTTGTTCTCTATCTGAAAGGTCATCTATTCATTCTCTTGCACGTCTTTTGGATGGTACAATGAGGCTATTAAAGTTGGAGGTTTCACAAACATTTATTTGGAAACAGCTGAGCTTGGAATCAACAAACACATTTTAGTTCTTTATTGAACTATGTGACTGTGCAGTGATCCTCACAAAGTCAAAGAGACATTTACAACAGATTATTTCCCTAATTTCCTGCTCTGTGTAGGTGATACCTGAGTTTCAGCAAAACAAAGCCAAGTGTGTGGAAAATAAATTTAGTCCTAGTTGAAGAAAAACTGCAATACTTGTCCATGAACTTATCTAATTCTTCAAAATAGTGTGACTTTATCGTAATAAGTGGTGTTTAAAAAACAACTTATAGGTTTATTTTTCTACCTGGTAATTTGTTTTCCAGGTGTCTATCTTCAATTCTCCCAGCATCCCAAAATGCTGGGATGGAAAGAAAGGCTGGTTTTACTATAATGTCACTTCTTTGCTTTTTTGTTTTATTTTCTTGCAAGAACTATGTTACAGACATTACTAATGCAATTCTCTCTCAAATTAAAAAAAACCAAAACATAAAAAATCAAACAGTGATGGAAAGTCTGAAACTGTACATTTGTTCAGAAAATTTACAATTAGTTTTAAGACCTCTCTTCATCTCCCTCTGTCTCCATGTCCTTCCATTCACAGTCTCTGGTTTCTAACAACCCCATCAAAACAAGGTATATCACTCAGTCTACTTAAAGTTGCACATATGTATACATTGTGACTTCTTTTATCCCCTAAATGCAGAAGAAATGCTAAGAAGAAAACTTAATAAATTATGTTTCCCACAGCTTGTGTATAGGCTAAATTTCTTCAAAATACCTCTGAACATGTTTAGAAATTTAAACCCTAGAGGAATATTTTGAACAAAAAAGTCTGGATTATACATGTGGTCCATTAATAGCATCACTCATCCGTTAAATTACTGTAACAAGTAAGCAATGAAGGGCTTTTGCAAGATTAAATATCTATTACCAGACATCACCTAAAGACTTTACAATAATATTCATATTTTAAAATGCCTGAACTAGCTTGTAGGTATTTCCCTTAAGTCCTACTGTTCACTGTAACTATCTTCTGTATTTTCTTCCTAAATGCCCTGTAATTTAAACTCATTCCAGAGTGGTTTTTCATGTCATAGCAGGAACACAAAACCTGAGGGCCTACTGATACTTCAAAAATAATTTGCTCAAAACAAACAACTGCACACTTGTCTGAGACTTTTGGATACTAATATGTGTTCACAAAAAATGATTTGCAGGTCCTAATCTACAAATGGAGAGAAAGGGTAACCATGAGAGGATTTACTCACCACATTTATTCATTCTGTTACTAATGGCCACTAAGAGCAGTAAATTTGAATGAAGAAGGGCTGTAAGTGTACAAGTTCGACTGACAATTATGAAAAAAAAGTCTTTCTGGGCTTTTTTCTGTTTAGTCACATTTGATTTAAGAGTTAAAAAAGGGCAATTCCAGTCAAATCATTAATAATTTACAGTTCACCATACCTCCACTCAGAATGGCAGTGAAATGCATACCCCTTTTAAAAATTTACTCCATGTTCCAGTTTCTGCTTAAATTTGTGACAATTTTCCTTATTATTCCTATAGAAAAAGTTTCTTCTAGCGTTTGTAGCAAACAGGGAGAATAAAATGCAGTCATAGTTGGAAAAGAAAAGATATTGGAAGGAAAATCCTGGTGCAAAAGCCTGTGATGCTATGATATTTTTTTATTTCTCTTCTTCATTAATTTTTCATTTAATCTTTTTCTTCTAGCCATCCATCTAACTTTTCTTTGTTCCTCAAAATTTTCCTTTATTTGGCTAAGCAATTATTACAAAGTCTGCAGCTAAATTGCAGCTATGGAATATTTCATTTTAAAGACAATTTCAAGCATTTTAAAGCTTCATTAAGACATGCAACAGAACCAGCAAGAGTCCCATGGCCTCCTGTTCTTGCAGCTCTTTGGGGGCAGCCTTAGGCAGTAATCTCACCACACCAATTGTGTGCAAGTTCCATAGGCATAAAAATAATAAAAAAGCAGGCGCTGTGCTTGTTTGTTATTAAATAATCAATTTGCACCAGCTTCTGCTGAGACAGTTTCTCCCAGGCTGAGTCCCCTCCTTTCCCCAGGTGAAATAAAGCACAGACACAGCTTTGCCAGGAACAGTTGGTACTGCTCGTCCCGTTTTTCTGCGATGGACAAGTCCTTCTGCAAGACACATCCAGGGTGGCCGAGGGACAGAAAGAGCAGTATAGAGACACTCTCACCCATGTGGAACATCCAGGGAACATTTGCTTTCAGCTGGGTACTGAAGGACCCAGCAACACATCTCCGTGAGAAGTTGCAACTCTATTGCTTGTATAGAGTGATGACTGCCAATAGCAACAATGGTGTATTCGGTGGGAAGGGGGACCTAGGGTCCCAGAGACAGTAAATGTTAGATATTTAAATAAATAAAAGAAATAAAATATCTAGATGAACAACACCAACATATATTCCCACCTACTTTAAAAATGGACAGGATTCCCTGCTGCTTTCCACGTGCCCACTTACATCTTTAACAGAAGATGCCCTTTCTCTCTGAGAAGACAACTCTACAAATACTAACTCAAGGTGATGGTACAATTATAAATGCCAGGAGGAAAGAATGGGTTTCCTACATGGGTTTGCACACAAAATCTGATTTTCCAATAGTTTATTTTCTCCTTTCTCCACCCTCTTCTCTAGGCATGGTATCAATTACTAAGGCTTAGGACAGAAATTAATACAGATACTTAGAGAAAAATCATCTGTGACAGACATTTAACAAATCAGGACAGGCAGTACACTTCATGGTGTTGCCATGTCAAACATCTGTACCCTCTTCTCAAACTGGAGCATTTTCTTAAAATACTGCAGGGATACAAGGCATCAGTGGAGCAGCCTCACATTGATAACTTGTAACATAAACATGAAGAGACTTAAACTAAAGGAAATGCCTTTGTCAAATGGAGTAAAAGTTAAATTCATTGGATTAAATTAGGTATCTTTGAGGACAGCTCTAAAAAGCAAATATTAAAAAAGCTATCTAATAGAATGAGTAAAGAAGGAAAAGTAGAGAAACATTCAAGTGCTACAGATTATCTACATCTGTATACAGATATTTACACCTCTCTACCTACCCACCTAGCAATTTAAATGTTCACATATTATTAACTAAAATGCACGTGCACCAACCATCTTTAGACCCCCACAGCTAAACCAATACTGCACATACATTTACATTACAAACATGTCCAATAGCTCAGGCTGCATTTAGAATACACCTATTGCCCTACTGCTAATATTAGACACACTGTCCAGCTAAGCCAGATATAATTATTCCTAATGCCTGAGTCATTAATCCCTTTATACCCACAAGAAGAGATAACTTGATGACAAATTCCAGTTTGTCCTGGTTTTCGGATCACACTACTACATCCTGAACAGATTTTGGTTTGTTACTTCTCAATGGCTACCAACAAAAAAAACAAAAATGAAAAAACAAACAAACAAGCAGAAAAATAAGCCAAACAAGTCCTCCCACTCTTGGTGACAAACTGACTGCTGAGATACAAGAACCATTCTCTTTTTCAAATCAGATTTTACAGAACAACTTTTCAGACTCTGTTTTTTCTACTCTGTAGCATTTCTTTTTCCGTGTTCTATCATTTCCATTACATGCTTATTTAAATATTATGAAAAAAATAAAGCTATGCAAAACAAGGCAGCAACAGGATTTAAAACATCCAATGCATGGAGCTATTTTCTATTAACTGCATGGCTTACAAAAGGTAAATTCCTCCATACAGAGGAGTATAAGCATATAGACTCCATGCACATAGACTCTATATTCCTTTCTCTGCAGATTGTATATGTCATGTACTGCTAGTTGGGAAGAGGGTACTGATAGTGAAATCTGTTAAACTGCAAAGCAAAACAAGTCATCTTTTTTTTTTTTTTTTTTTTTTTTGGTGTTTTTTATTTTAAACTTATCACTATTCTGAACCCAAATCTCTTTGACTTTGCACTGTACAAATCCATTGTGAATGGCTGTGCAAGAATTACAGAAAGATTTAAGGGTTTTTCAGGCTTGTATTCCACACTAAATCGGATTATAAGAAAATATAGATAAAGCACTGGAATGCAAGTCTTTTTCCACTTTATGCAAAGTAGTGATTCAGCTTTCTCCAAGGATTTGCTGGTGGGGGCCAAACCTGTATGGAGATTGAAGGAAAAACCAAACAACAACAAAAAAGAGAAAAAAAATTGCCTGAATGAACAAGCCACTGGAATTCAGTAACTCATGGGTTAAAACTACTCTTGCCATTGTAGGGGCAAGCCTTATTCATGCCACAGAGCAGTTGTGGTTGTCACTAGGTGTGTATGAGAGAATTAAACTGAGAGAATGAAAACTCATGCACTGAATTAAAAATGTAACACTCTAAACACCCTGCTTTCCAAGCAGAGGAAAGCACTAAGTGTCCTTCCTGCTCAACTTATCTTTCAGAAATGTAGCAAATAAAAAAAGGTCAAAACATCTTCTTCATCCTCAGCATGTTAGAACTTTAGTATAATGCAGTGCTCATCAGCATGTAGGAACTCCAGCAGCACGAAATACAAGTGGGGGCTTCACATGCATTTTTCAAACATCAATGCAAACTCTGAGGGACTTTTGTGTGATAATGAAATCCCTTTGGTGCCTGGTGGGGTGGGGAGGGATATTTTTGAGAAAGACAAGGATGAAGAGAAAAATAAATGTATCTCAGACAACACAGAATGAATTCCAAAACCCTCTAGCTATGCCACTTCCCCTTTGTGACTATGGCAAAGATGATAAGATGACCATATGGTCAGCTCCTGACATCCCCTTATGTTAATACACTTACCAGTATTAGCCAGAATTACAAATTTAATAATCGTCAACAACTCTGCTCTCATTTACATTCACTGCATCATCCCTACCTTGCAGGACCAGACACTTTTCTCTAACATTTTGTGAGGCTCATCCCCCAGATATATTTAGAAAAAAAAATCAACAGCTAGACCAGCTGAATCCTTTGGAATTTTTATCCTCCTGTCTATGACTGAAAAGCTGGGATCAATAACACTAATGCACCTTCTGACCTCATAGCACATATTGGAAATAATTTTTTTAAAAGAAAATGTTCACTGATGAGGTTAGCAACACCATACTGATCAGAAATAGTTAAGACTTGCATCTCTCAAAATCACCAAGAAAAGCAGCCCTATGAGATGGGGTTACAGCTGGGCAAACAGACAGATGAGCCCTGTGTCTGAGTAAAATGGATGCTGATTACTTACTATTCTATAGGGAATAAATACGTTTTTCTATTTTAAATATTCAGTCACTTAGTTCAAATTAAACAAAATGAGGGGTACAGCAAAGCATTCTCAAGTTTTTTTCAGCCTCTTGGTGCTGAAAGCTCATAGCCTTGATAAATTCTTGTCACAACTCTTCCTCCCCCCTGCAAAACAAGAAAAATTATAACACACCTCAAGGCAGACAATGCTACATGTAGATTTTTTGTGTGGTTTAGTTCACATAATACTATGCCATACTCTGAAACCTTTCAGCAATGCAAACACAGGTCCTGAGAGGTGAGTTGTAATCAGAAAATTGCTTGTTCTGCAGAAACGGAAAAACGATTTGACGGCAGCCAACTCTTTTCAAAGAAAGAAGTTTCTCAGTAATCTGTAATTCCACAGCAATTTACTAAAAATGTCAGGATGTCTCTGAGTACAAACAGTAAATGTAAATTGCTATCCAATCTAGCAAGATATTGCTCATGTCTGAGAGGGTGCTGAGAGGTCCCTTGCATTCAGCAATGGTGCTCAGGACCTTGCAGGATTAGCCCTTAATTCAAAATCGAATCCTCTAATAGTGCTATGCCACCATGGACACAGCATGAAGCAAAAAAATGAAAATGATGTTGAGAAAGAAAGGTCAATGAAAAAAAAAGAACATCAATATATAATTTGCTGCTAATGTATTAAAACAATTATAGTAGTTATGTCACCTAACCACCAAGGCACCGAGAAATCAATGCACAAAGGAATAAAGAGCAAGACATTTATTTCTGGCATTAGGTTAGAAAACTAAAACACGTAAGGGCAAGATATTTAACTTGTACAAGCACATTTTTTACTAGAGCATGAAAGTCAGAACTAGGAATCATTTCTAAGGTCATCTCCCAGAAATTTCTGGCAGTATTTTAACATCTGCAGAATGAATCAACTACATTCTGTCTGGTAAGGTCAAAGATCCTCCTAAAGTTGCATTCCAGTTGCTGCTATCACATGTATTGGAGCAGTTTCTTATTTAGTTGGAGGGACAAAAAGCCCTGAAACCACAGGGGGAGAGCAAATGTCAAACTTGTCGAGCTTTAATGAGACACTAATTTTCCCGCACAGAAATCTGAAGCTCTCTTTTTTCCCCCAGGTAGGAAGGAGCCCTGGTGATTCACGTGCAGCTATAATGGTCAGGGTTACTTGAAATTATTGGACAAATCCTCTCCACCTAATACATTTTGAAGCATTAGAAATGTTGCCTATAGCAGTCACCCTAAGATATTGATACTTTTTGTTTAAAAAGTGCCTTTGCTGCAACTAAAACACTGAAGCTTTCTATTCAGTGAAACTTGACAATATACAGAGGTATTCTAATGCACATGTGAAATGTGAAATCCTCACACAAGCAGAAGGCAGGCACTCCTTGTTCACATCAGGCATATCCCAAAGTACTTGAGGAGAAAAACCCATCCTCTCTTCCCATCGATTGATTAAAATAAGCCAGCCAGGCCCAGATTGCCTGGAGCAGCAGGACAGAGGATAAAAGATTTAATGGTTCCCTTTCATCCTTCTGCCTGCAGACCAGCTGCCTGAGCACAGCCTGCTGTGATGTGCCCTCCTGGGTTTGCACCTCCAGCTTGCACATTGCCTGGCACCCCAGGCACTGGTGTGGCTCGGTGAAAGTTGGACGAGCAAGCACAAGGCAAGGTTCTACTTTTCTGCTTCTGTCTTGCACAGGAACTTCTTTGCATCAGTGCCATCACCCTCCTCCCCAGGCAACCAAGGAGATGCAAAGTCTCCAGCTCGGAGCCCTCAACGACACAAGTTCTGGGTGCCACCGACAGCTGTCACTGCCTCGGTGGTGCCAGCAGGACAGGACTTTTTGTTGCCTGGTGGCAGCAGAGCACAGAGCCGTCCTCCAGCAACTGACAGCCGTGCACCCAAAGGGGCTGTACCCTCTCCCCGCTCTGCCACGGGAAGCCTGGCCCTGCCAAATGGGTGCTCTAAGGTGCCTTTGGGCAGCTCAAGACTTTTGCCTGGTCCACCAGTCCAGCACACATTCCAGTATAAAGGGAACTTGAAAATCAGGCATTCGGCTTTCAGAATGGTAACACAGAGGAAGATGCACCTAATCTTTATTCTTTTCATCTTTGCTATCCAACACTTACATGGCATCGAAGAATAACCAAGTTTCAGGTTCAGCATGTCTTTCTCATTGCTGAATTGGAAAATCTACTAGGAAACAGTAATCTTCAAATCTAATATTATATATAAGCATAAAAATCATCATATCTTCAAAAAATGATTTTGAGTTCCTAATCTCTAAATCATCGAGACGCTTTAAAAAAGTCTGCTTCTCAGTGACTCTTCTGAGAACATGAGCCCAAATTTTCTGTTTACAACCCAAAAATAACATATATATTTGGGTATATATATTTAAAAACCCTTAATTGGCATTATTTTCGAGTTGAGACTATTAGCCCCAAAAGGCTTTACTTCAAAATCCACTGTATTTGGACAACATCCAGTCCAACAGATTATGACAACTACGGTACAGTGACCAGAATACATTCCATGCTGGTACGGGACATGGATTAAGGACAGGTCAAACTGCACGCGGCAGTGCCCCACCTAAAGCTCTGCAGGTCAGGTACAATGTCTAGACTTCAGTGTGCAGCATTATCCCATCACCTGCTGCTAACTGCTTTCCATACAACCAGAGGGACAGGTCCCTTAGGGGAACAGAAACGTACAGATCCGCACTGTGTATTTTTAAAAGTGTTTAGCAAGAAGCTTTGATCTATTATTTTCCCCCCTACAAAGCAGCAAGGGGAAATTTCTTTGTGCTTCAGCCCAAGGAAGGAGATATAAGGAGCATCTTGTTTGCCCCTGGGAGCCAAATTATCATAAATATGCTAAGCAGTGCAAGCTCCCCAACATGTGGCACTGGAGCATGTGCAATAAACATCACAGCATCTCTTCAGGGAAGCCTAGCACGACAAAGCATCCACTGGCAAAATGCTCCTGGCTTCTGTAGATTTGACAGAATTGCCTATAAAGAGAACGATGGCGTTTTCATCTGAGCAAAAAATGTTTAATTTGGTCCAAATCTCTGTACAAGATGGATATAGCATGCACCAGGCCAAGGAACAGACCACACATTTCTTCCAGCATATGAAAGGTCAAGTGGTGGGATATTTTTGGTGTTTTGGGTCGCACACACTAGGTTAGGGTCTTGCATACACAGCTGTGGCCCACTGTCATGTAACCTCAAAAGCAGAGACTCACTTAACATCTTCTGACACGTGGAGGCAAAAGGCCCAGCCAGGGCGGTGCATGGCTGTGATGTGTTACAGGCTCTGCTGGGGAGGGGGCAAAGGGGAGGGAGGAATATATCTGGCAAACCCCAGAGGAGAGCCAGACAGACACTGGCATACTGCAATGCCACAGCTTCGCTGGAGGATGCCACTTCCAGCCTTTTGCCCAGGGAGTACAACACTTCAGGCTGATGGGCAAACAATTCCCAGACCCCTCTGAAATAACTTATGCAATGTCTAACAACACACCTACAAGGTGGCAGAGGAGGGTGGCACGAGGGACATGACATCCAAGAGAACCCAAACACCAAACAGGGCCACACTTGCATCTTACATTTCCACACCTGTCTTCCTCCCCACTCCCCAGGGCAGTGAAGCACGGCTTCACAGTATAAAACCAGAACAATGAGCATCAGAACACTCATAAGGCAGCTGCATTTTGCCTCCCCATGTGGTGAATGGTTTCCAAAAAAATCTAACGAGTTTCATGATGGTGGTGTTAAAATACATTGTTACACTAATTGTAGATTTATTTATAAGATATGGGTCCTTAAATTATGACCTGAAATTGTACTTGCCACACTGAGACGCCCAAATCATTCCAGTGACAGGTTAACATGTAATTAAAGACAGCTTTTCTCCTTACTATTACTACAACTTAATGGAAGACAGCAATAAAAGAATGCCTTGCAAATAGTCTGCATATGTATTATGAACATCGAAAAACTTCAAACTATTGTGTTTGTCAGTACAGCCCTGTGCTGACAGCTGAATGAAAGAAACCACAATGGTTCTTGCTTTCACTATTTAAAGATCATACAAGGGTAAGACACAAGGAAAAGGTATTATCCAGAGTTCAGCTGCTTGTAAGTATTAAAACACCTGCATGGGCATATATTCCTGTGGCAGCTGAACTGTGTTTGTGTGCAATTTGGCTGCTTGCAATACACAGCATCTCAATGCTACACTTTTAAGATAGAAGACCTTTATTTTGATAATTTTCAAACTATTTACACTCATTGGGGAGTTCAGCATTAGATTCTTGGTTCAGCTGTACAGTAATTACTCAGGGGTTTTTATTTGATGGTCTTGCTTATTTCCGTTAAATAAAGTGGAAATACTAAGCAATTACAGATGAAAGCGCAGTGGGGTAATTTTCTAAAGGTTTATATTCACTTTTGCCACTATTTTGGATTTTCAGTGCTATTTATTGATTCAGTCACAAAAAAAAAAGATGCAAAATACAGCTCTCAGATAGGCATAACTTTGGACTGCTATAGTCCAGCTTTCTTTCTTTGTATCTTTCTTTTCCAAGTCTTATGAGATGCTGTGTTTCTCGCACACACTGGAAAGCATCTAATGCAAGAGATGCATCCTGTATTTCACAGAAAGTGTTCGATTTTTAGCCCTTCATCAAGACAGCCAGCTGTCTCCTGGACATCACAGGGCACAGAGGAATCTCCTTGGCTGACTGGTAAACCCCACCTTTCTGCACAAGCATACACAAATCTGATGCAATGTTAAGGAAAAAGGTAAAAATCACAAACTGCAATAACAGATAAGCCCCTGTATTAAACGGTGCCTCTTGGCTCATCTGCTCCATGACCATGTTTCAGCACTACAGCGCCCAGCTGTGACTAGTGCTCCCTGCCATCTTTCATTTCTATAGCTCTTTTAGGCCATAAGTGCCAGCACAGTTTTCATAAAACATGCTTTATTTTTCCAGTGTATAGAGAAAAGGAGGCAGATATGGCTCAGGAGAGGGGGAGGTACCTGCCAAGGCTGAGTACACAAACCCACTGTCCCATGAAGGCAACACCAATGCTTTTAGCCAACACCATCAAATTTGAGTCAGATGGTGATCCCACTGCAAACTGCCTTTGCCTAGCAGTTTTTCAAACCCTCTTCAAATTAAATAGGCTAACAGCATAATTTCTCCTTTTTTTTTTTTTTAATTAAACTGATTTGCTTATTCAATTAGTCATTAAAGGCAATTATAATTTTTTTTTTTTTCTTACTGAGAAGCAGTATGCTTTCCATATCACCACCGGTTAGCCCATGGGAAATCATCAATTATGTGATGACAGTCTCAGACTGCAATCACTTTCCCATGGCTGCAGCCTGGTAAACACTTCTGCGAGGTGTAACACTTCCTATAGCTTCTTTCAGGTCACAAAATAGTAAGCTTGTATTTATTGTTCCCAAAGAGCCTGTCAGAGAAGGTAGCAAAGCATCTTAAGGAAGACTCTGAGGATTACATACCATCTTTCAGCTAGATGAATACTTCATACATAAGAACATATATTTTAAAGCGATTTTCCATATCAGTTTTTAGAAACACATCACCGATTACAGTAAACATACAGGAGCTGGAATTAATTCCATTAGGAGCTGCTGTTCTGAAGAAACAGTAGCCCACATCCCAGAAGGACAATGAACTATAATATGCAAGCTCATTTAATCACTGTATCCAATTACAAGGAGGAATAAATCATCACACACATGCCTATGTCTGAATTTTAAAAAGTAAATAGATCATGAATAGTCAAGCCAAATGCTGTGAATCTCTGGATTCAGAGATTAGCAGGGGAAGTGGTGCATTCACTTCCCATTTGAAATTTTTTGTTCCATTGATCATACAGAGCTGACATTCTCTGCAGTAGGGGACACAAAATTCTGACATTCACCTCAACGGAGTTTGTGTATGGTCTAACGACAGACTTTCCCAGTCTCTCTGCCCTGATGCACACACAGGACCCCCCTAAGTAACAGGGGTTCAGAAGAGGGGCTGGCTTTCTTCCTAACCCTACAAATAGCAGCACTTTGGGCAACTGCTCCTACCCTTTGCTGTAAACTCCCTCTCCCAGACCTACATGACCATACGTTCCACAAGGATCTGAATCCTCTCCATTTGTCAAGAAAACCCAGTACAGCAGTTTCTTGCAAAGCTGATGGCATTTTCATGTTTTCCAGATGCTTTTAGAAAACTGTTATCAAATATTTATCATTCTTTGTAATCAAGAACATAGCTGTAACTTCCCAAATTACATCTTACTAACCTCGACTCCCTGAACAAATTTCCTATCCATTAAACTATGATGTTACATCAAATGTCTTGTGGCCCATTTGCATGTCAAAACCCTCACCCCAGAAGAGAGAATAGATTCTCATTAATAATAACAGGATCTGTACTCACATATCAAAGAAAAAAACCTGTTTAAAATATTTACATAAGCTGCACGAGCAGCCCATGACATACTTCCCTGGAGAGATGGGCCATCATGCTGGAGACTGTAACAAAATTTCCCTCAAGCCAGTGATACTACACACACCTCAGGAAAACACCTTCTTCGCAATGGGAGAAGCCCAGTTTCAGCTGGCAAAGCCCTCCCCTCGTCTGCAGGTTTAGATTTTGCTTGCCCAACGTGCCCAGGTTTCCCAGCTGATCACAACCCAAAATCTCCTTGCGTGTGCTTTGGGGCCCCTGCCCACAGCAAACCTCAGAGGTCCCGTGATGGCAGTGGCTCCCCAGGGTGTCACACTGCCCTGGGGAAGGGCTCTGTGCCCACCAGCAGCCCCAGCACTGACGGGCTCTCCAAGGTGTTTGCGAGCTGCTGTGGCCTAGGAGCCCTCCAGTGCGGTCGCAAGGAGGGAATAGACAGTGTCCCTTTGCTTCCCTGTCCCTGCTCCAGGGACATCCAGGGGACAGGACAGCGAGGAGCCTGCAGCATGTCCAGGCTGCCTCCTCGCTACAGGCTGGGCTGCAGCAGGCCAGAGGTCTGCACCTGTTTGTCCCTCCTAAGAACCCCTGGCTTTCCCCACGCAGCCTCTTTGTCCAACGCCCGCGCAGCTGAGTGGAAGTGAGGAGGCATTTTGCCTGCTGGAAGTGAGGTGCATGTGTGTGCTGAATTGCTACATCATCCTGTTGATAATTTCTCCTTACTGCTTGGCACGTACCTGGCACGTACCTGGCACGTACCAGGATGGAAATTTTGCACCTGCCTCTTACAGAGTTAAACTCTACAGACAGCAATGCAGACAGTTAACTTCTACAGACAGTAAAAGGAAAACTGTAGTCACTTTAATAGGCAAAATGCTTGCATTTGCCCATTCTTGGTGGTTTTCACACTATGGAGCAATGCTACATGGTCACTGCTACTTTAAGGATTTGAATGAAAACCCTCTGACAATGGGGATCTGACAAATGCTATTTGTTTGTGGTTGTTTTTCACTGTTGTTTGTTTGCTTCCAGCTTGTGGCTGTGCATCCCCCATGATGTTACTAACAGTATCAACAAACAAAATCCCATGGACAAGGCTCCTATGGGGCAGGGAATGAAATCCAACAAGGGTTTCATTATTGTATTGATGCCGGGGCTCTGAATTCATGGCTGGGAAAGAACAAAACCAGGATCTGGCTTTCTCGTTTTAACTGCAGTGGTTCCTAGAGAGAGGTCAACCAGCCCTAAATTCCAAGAAATGGATGTGAAGAGGGCTAAAGAAAGGCTGCTTGTGGAACTGGCAGGGCCTTGTGAGCAGTGAGAGGAGGAGGGATAATGGCAGGAGGGGGATGCAGGGTGTATAAAAAAGAAAAAAGGAAAGAAACTGAAAAGCAATAAAATGCGAGGTATAAAAGCTTCTAGCGGACCCAAGTCAGACAGCATGATTTTTCCATGATTACATCTCTCGTTCTGGCAATTTATATCTCCATCAAAACTCAAGTTCAAGCAAAGGAATAAAATCACAAGTCATGCCAAATGCTGTCGCAAGAAAACCAAAGTTTTTTATTATTAGCTTCCATCAAAATTAGATCCATCAATGCTGCCACTTTATTTACATTCATCCGTTTTCCCCAAACTCTCACCCCAAGATGTTTTTGCACTCAGTGTCCTTGTAGCCATCACATTTTCATTTCAGAGAGATTCAGAAATTTTGGTTTTGGAAGGATCTCACAAACTTTTCTGAACTAAGACGAGGTCATCTCATGATCTCAGCCTGGCTTGGGAGAGTGGTGCGAGCTGCTGCCACAGCTACAGCTCACATCGGTATTTTTCACCTTGTCTAAAAGATGGGACAAGTAATGTACTTTATTGCAGTAACTGATGCTATTCTGAAAAGCTCTTTCTGTCAGTGCCAGCTATACTCTGTGAGGCTAACTGACATCTCATGAAAAACCTTTGGCTGTCAAAGTGCTGCAATTCTACTCCTATTTCAATCTTTGAAAGGATCAAAATTTACTTTAAAAAAAACAAACAGGACTGTCTCCAATGCCAACTGCATAGACTCTCCTAAAAGGTGTTACACATCCCGAATAATACCAAAATGGATCAAACCTTTCCCTCTAAAAAAAGCAACAGCAATGTAAAGCCTGCATTATGAGCTTACCAATTGCAGTTAATGCACAGGGCTTCTGAATTTACGCTCAGCGCATTCTGCTCCATTATTTCCTTTTTAGATAGGCCCCTCCACTCTCACAAAAGAATTCTCACTACAACCATCTATTCTTCATCAAACAGCCAATCTTATCCCTTGCCCACTAAAATCAAAACCTAGCAAAACATCCCAAACCACAGCAGAACACCCTGCCAACCTCTTCCAGCACACAGCGAATTTGGCCTTTAGCAGCTGCTGTCACATCTGCTCTTTCTCCCTTTCCCTTGAACACGCTAGAGAAGGCAGCAGCCACTGTTAGGGCAGGGCAGAGCCTGGCTCTGCTGCACCTGGTAATCCAGAGTGTCCTGGCACCAGTTTGCCAACGCCCCAGACAGACTTTCTCGAGCAATTGTGTTTACTCAGCTACACAGCAAGCAGAGGCATTCCGTGCTGTAATGCAGCCCAGGGTTCCCAGCTATTAAGGGAGGTCTTAAGAGCCCACCAAAAAGCCCATTGGGAAATAGGCAGAAATCTATACCAATTAATGGTTCATAAATAGGTCTTGGGTTGTGGCTTTTTGTTCTTAATCTCCCCGGGTGACCTCTGAGCCCAGGGATTTACAGAAAGCAGTAAAGTGGGAAAGAAAAGGACTGCATCAGTACACCACACAACCAAGCATCACCTAATGGCAATAACAGGGAGCATGACAGGGGGCTTAGTAAAGTAATAATAATTGTAGTTTGGCTATAGCCAAAACCAGTCCCACTCTTGCTCACAAAAAGACCAAGGCTGCTACTTCCATAGTACTGTGAAACTGCTTGAACTCAGGGCATGTTAAGAAGGATTGCGGGGGAAGGAGGAATTAACAGCATGAGAGTAAATTTAGTTCACAAGAGGGAAAAAAGCCGCTTTGAAGAACAGATTTCTTTCAGATTCTTAATACACAACCTCAAAGCACAGGTCTGCAGTGAATCCATCCTTCCACCCTGTGGGCGGGGAATGAAGGCACTCTTTATATTCCTCAGAAAATGTTAATCTCACAAGAAAATCATTGTATTATAGCAACTTGGAGCACTGAAAACACTGGAATTCAAACTCTGAAGACAGTGCGTGAACTGTATTCTTGGACTCAGAGATACAGCAAGCATGTCAAGATACAGTTTTATGTTTTCAGCGTTCTTCCATAAAAATTCCTCCATTCCATAAAAGCTTTTTTCAAAAAAAAAAATAAAAAAAACCAAATTTCACAGCACCATCTCTGAGTTTTAAACCATTTCAGATTCTGCTTTCAGAAAGGAATGCTCTTCTGAATCCTGAGAAAAAGCTTCCAACTCAGCAACCATTGCACTGAGTGCTAATAGCAACACAGGGGTCATTAGTGTATGAACATGCCTACTTAGGTCAGCAGCTGGGGAATCTCANGTGTATGAACATGCCTACTTAGGTGGCACGTGCCCAGCAGCTGGAGAATCTCGGTGTGATAGAAGAGGAACACAAAAAAAGAGTACCTGGATGACAGTGTCCAGTTCTTCAACAGCTTGCAGATCAGGGTTTGATAATAAAAAGCTTTAAGAAGGAAGAAAATGAGTACAATACTAAGCGGTGAGAAGGATAAATAGTGGACCTGTAGTGAAGAGCCCCTGTTTGGGGTTCCTGAAAGACAGGGTGGTCTGTGGCTCCCGCTGAAGGAACAGAATGTGTGGACACTTCATAAGAAGCAGCAACACTGATATTTCAGTTTTGCAGTTCCAGTTCCTACTCTCACAGCCAACTGACCTGCCAGCCCACACACCATCTGTTGCTATTCCTCTTATGCTACTCTCTTACAAATCAGGTCCCACTTTTCATCTACTAGAAACAGCACTTTTTAGATAACTGTATATGTTTTCTAAGTCAGCTTCAGTGAGCCACATTCAGGGAAAATATGAAGACAGTGCTGTATCTGGGGACTAAGAGGATCTAGAAAGTTGTGTCACCTTTGCCGTAGAGGTTGTCCTCCCTTCATGAATTTCACTCTTGGTGGTTTGATCAAATTGCTGCAGGGGAATGGATCTCCAGTAGACAGAAGTCAGCAAGAGTTACCACACTTTAGATTCATTTCAGAATTTGGCTGTGATATTTTTCTAAGCTGATGTTGACTTGTTTTGGTTTGGTGTTCTTATCGCTCACTAGAAGCAGTATGACATTAGCTGCAAGAGAAGGGACCTGGCCTGCTCCATCTCCAGACCTGCAGCTGTGGAACTGACCTAACCTCCCATGGAGCATTTGAGCCAGCCAGGGAACCAACCCAAGTGGTTGGTGTATCAAGATGACAGGTCCCTTGATGTGAGAGATTTCTTTGGCGTGATCCCTGTGCAGTGACTGAGTTTTCCCCTTCAACTTCGCGGCCCTCAGTCCCAACCTTCTGACCTGGTTATAACTTCTGACAAATTATTTCTGCTACATTTGACACTGACTAGCCACATTCGAGTGATGAGAAAAGGATTCAGACTAAGGCAGAAACTAAGAAGCAACCTCTGCTATTCTTTTAACCACTAAAATACAAGAATTTTTATAAAATCTTCTAAGAATTTTTTATCCCTTCCATACACTTCTTGGCTTAGCACCACTGGACAATTAGGAATTATCAAAAGCCCCATTCTGGAAAAAAGTTCTGTAGAAACACTTTTCAAATATACAAACATGTCTCTTTATGATCTCAGCTACTTAATGCATCTGTTAATTTATATATATATGACCATATATAATTTCATATATCTGAAATACTCATTTGATTTGACAGTTGTATCACCTAGACTTCCAATGTTATGTGGGCAAAAGGGATGTTACAAATAACTGATTAAATGTCTTTAGGGTTACATTTCCAGCAACCGTACCAAGTTCCCAGTGTCATAATATCTTCCAGGTAGCTCATCAAAATGCTTATATCACCCAAGCCTATTTTGCAGTACAACAAATGAACATTTTCTGCCTTTTTTGACTTAAAAGCCATTCCACTGTCAAAAGAAAATAATTTTTACCCCTAAAAATGTTCTCCTGATAGATCTACACTTCCCAATTCTTTTCTGCTTAAACGACTAAGATCATCAAAAACCCTGTTATTGTCTACAATGCACATCTTCATAATAAATGGTTTCACACTAGGCTTTCATGACAGCTCCTTATCACTTTCTCACATAGCAAAAGGCGACAACTGGCAATAATGAATCACAGAATTTCAGGGAAAAGACTGAGAAACGGAGAATACTATGATCCAATTGGCTGTCATATAGAATGGGTAGCTTTTTCTTCTGCAAATTGGACTTAAACACAGAACATTAAACACTTGGGGCTCTACCAGGTATTCTTGCACTGAGTACAAAAAAATGCATTTAGGTGCCTGCAGTGCACAATGTGCCTTGGTGTTCCTGGGCACACCAAAACCATGTGTTTGTCTGATGGCTACCTCAGTTACTTTCTCTCCCTGAAAGCATCTAACTTGCTAAGTGTACCTACAGCATAAAAGTATTTGCAGTGATGAACTGAAAAAATACCATCTGTACCTACAAAGAGAGCCCTGATCATGAATAAGGATGTTTACCACTCCCCATGTTGACTCTAGTTTCCCAGTCACTGGATATAATGGTGAGACAATTCAGGAGCAGCATTCCCAGACTCTGCCTTTCCAAAAGTTTGCCCAAACAAGTTTTAGTGCCCAAGTGCAAATAAACCCTTTTCAGGCTCCATGTCCTCATTTCTCAGAAAAAACTGTCTGAGCTCTTGACACAAGAGAGCATCTTAGACATATTCCCCTCACTGGCATTTCCCATTATCTTCGGCACCACAGCATGTGACACTGTCTGCCTGTAGTGAATCCCAGGCATGGTGCTCCTTCTGCAAGCTGATTCAGCTCACTGCTGTGACAGAAAGTAATCCTATCAAAGGGAAAACAAAAAAAATTCCTGTTCAGATACCTAAATCTATTTGGTACGAGGTCAGGCCAAGTGTAGCAGAGGAGATGGGGTAGCATGGCAATGTACAGGTGGACAGTCAGAGGATGTCAAATGTTCCCATTTGAGCAGAAGCCAGTGCCACTGCTGGCAGCCTTGGTCCCAACTTCATGCTATCCCCAGAGCTCCTGCTTCTCTTGTTCCAGCTTCAGGTTCCATCATGCCATTTGCAAAGCCATTCAGCAGAAAATTACTCCCACTCTGCTGCCAGCTCACTCAGTTGGTCCTACCCATCTTACTATAATCTTAGGTTCTGATTAATTCTTTCCAAAAGCCAACATGCTACATGCAATACGCTGGGTCAGATCAAAGATCCCCATAAAAAGAACCAGATCTTTGATAGAGGATGCCCAAGGGAAGGAAAAATCCTCAGAAAAAGATAAATACAGAGTTATCTTTCTCAGACACACCCTCCCATCTTCCAGCAACAGGCAGTGCAGACTTTCCAAATGGAAGTTCTATTGACATCACTGCAGTGATGGAGTTTTTGCCAGGATTTTGCCTAGTTTGTTGGTAAACCCTTCCAAATTTTGGCTTTCACAGAGTACTCACAACAACGAATTTCACAGTTTAGCTGTGTATTATATTGGAAAATCATTTCTCTTTATTAGTTATAAACCAAATAATTTCACTGTGTTACAAAACATTTGCCTCATTATGAGAAACAATGAACTATCTTTACATCTCACCTTCCCCACACCATTAATAGTCTTGTAGATCACCATATACCTCCTTTACCAAAGTTGCCTTCCTATGATGACCAGACCTAGAGTATTTATTCTTAGATGTATTTAATCTATAATTCTATTCACCCTTTCTGCCCTTTACTTCATTTTCAACCTTTCTGAGCTGGGGGAGAAGAAGGAATCATATTACACATTCCATATATCAATGGTATAACTACAGCTCTTGCATGGCTTCTTTCCTAATTAGCCTAAATACCGCTTGCCTTTTTGACCAATGCTGATCAAAAATTTCCAAGAACTATCCACACTACCTCCACAGACCTATTTTCTGCATGATAATAGTCAAGTCAGCACCCTGCTGAATATGCATAATAAGAATTTCCTCTTCTCCATGGTACAAAAACACATTACTTTGCATTTTTCAAACTTGGATCCCATCTGCAATTTTATCCTGCAGTCACACAGATTTTTATTCCTTTCATCTTTCTTCAGCCACAGGGCTGGTTTGAGGGGCATGCTCCCAACTTATTTTCCCAGTTTTACACTGCCCCATTCTTACTACTTTCATGAGACTAATTTTGAGTTGGATCAGCTTCCTGATCTAGCACAACAGTTCAAACAGGCAGTCAGATGTGGGTGTACAAGAATATAATCTTGCATGGTCACCAAAGGTGAAACGATGGATTTATTTATCAGGAGACCCTCAACCATTTAATAATACCAGCACATGCTGTTGCCTCAGATTTCATGCCACACTCAGCAGCACCCAGTCTTCAATGGTGAATTCCCTCCATTTTAAACACAGACAATTTACTCCTACCTTTCATTTTCTCTCTTTTAAGTAATCATCAGTCGGAAAAGCATCTCCTTCCTGATCAAAATGATCTTTAAATTTCTTTCAGGATTTTTGGCAAGGGACTTTATCAAAAGCATTTTGAAAATATGAATATAAGATACAGGCACACCAGATCATATATATCCTCACAGTCTTTCAAACCTTTAACACAAGATACACAAGATCTGAAGTGTCTGCAAAAAAAAAAAATCCCCACATTTCCTTCTCAGTATGTTTCTGCATGCATTTCTTCTTTCTGCATCTACTGTACTGCCATCCAATTTCCCAGCACAAATTCATAACTTCACGCTGAAATTTTGCATCTAATCATACTCCTGCAAGCAAGTCCAGCCGCTAAAGATGCCACTCCTTCTCTCCTGCTGCCCTCACCTGCACACCTCTCACTCTCTGCCACTGTCTCCCTGTGCCAGGGGGGCAAACTTTGTGTCACTGACAGATTAAGTGGATCAAGAGACTTATCCATCTTAAAACTAAGAATTTAGCATTTCCTAGGTTAGTGTCAACTAGGAGCAGCTCCCTACTTGGGTCTGCTACAGAATCACACGACAGACTGTAGAAGTACAGAGTGCTGGCAGGAGTGTCTGGGAAAGGCTGAGCTGCTTCTTTCCACTACAGCCACAGTTTATGCTGGAATAATGTATTGATAAAATGACAACCTTATTACTTAGATGTTCCCCGAATAGAACCATTTCTTTTAATTGGCATCACATTTTCCACCTTCCTCTGCCACTCAAGCTGCTTTATATGATAGATTACACACCACTGTTAGGAGTTCAGCAATTTCATATCAGAGTTCCTTTAGAAGTCTTCAGGGAGTAACATCTGATCCTGGTGATTTGTTACTATTCATTTTATTGATTTATTCCAAACCTACTTCTACTGACAGTCTAGTTTAGAGATAGCTTAGACTCACACTGCATAAAGCAATGGTCCTCTGCAAGAGCCTCCCCAGGTTCTCTCATATTGAATCCTGACATATATTAGTACTTTTTTATCTTTTCTGTTATTCTTACACTGATGTGCTCTGCTAAACTCTTATTTCCCTCCTATGAGCATGGCAGTAATATGCATTTAGCCCACTTATTTTACCAAATCTTCCTAAAACGTCAGGGAAAATTTACAAAATCCCTCAAAATTATGACTTGTATAATTTCGTTATGGAGGACTGTTAAGAGGAAGGGTTAGCAAGCATTTATTCTCTCCATCCTAAAACCTGGAAGGTAAGATCACGAAGTGGTGGACAAATATTTATTCTCATTGACATCAGTCCACATGCATCAGATACACTTACACTGACTGTGTGGCAGTCACAGGAGTACATTTTTCAACACCTTTTAATCATCACTGAAAAGCACAGTGAGCAAAAGACCTAACAACATCCTTCCTAACTAAGAAACAAAAAATATCAAGAGACGAATATCAAAGACCTTTTTTTCTTGGAATATTAAACAAAAGACAATCTAGAAAAGGCAAATCTATATCAGTTTTTCACAACTTCATTTATCAGCTGACTACAGTCAGTTCAGGCAAGATAGTACCATTCTCCTCCAAGGTCACGTACATTCTGCAGAGGGTGCCACTGCCCAACATCACAGCAGTGTCATTGGTGCAGTGTAGAAACAGAATGTGTTAAACAAAAGTAACTCTTACTACACAACACTTCTGGGACAAATAGACATGGTCTGAAGGCCCCTCCAAGGTGGTATGTTACAATCCTACAGGTAAAACTGCATCTGTGTGACAGGGGAGAGCTCCCACCAATCCAAGGATCATGCACAGTCCCAGACAAGGTGACACAGCATGGTCATTACTCCTTTCATTTCCTACTCCAATGAAATCCAAACTATACTTAGACTTTTCTGCCTCTCTTTCAGCTATGTCATGATCATTTGTCCTCTTTTTCTGTCCCTTTTAAGTTTCTCCAGGCCCTCCATAATTTGCCATCCCAACTTCTGCAATAGCCTAACAAAACTGTCATGCCTCCTCCTCGTCACAATCCCTTTCACCCAGTCCACTACAAAGATACATCAGTTAATAAGGACACCACCACGTTGCTCCAGTCATACCGTTCCTCGTTTATTTCCATTCTCCAGATCACCCTTTCCCTTTGCCTCTTGCTCTCAAGGACCTTCACAAATGAATCTCTTCTCTATTAATTCCCTAAAATGAATGCCTTAGTAGGCATGTAAAAGACATGTGGTGTCAGCAGATGCAATGGCAGAGGTTATGTTCTACTTCAGCAATGTTCTGCTTAAGCTGCCTGAGAGAGGTGACCCAGTGGCCTGAAGGAAATGGTCTGAGCCATCCAGGCAGGCCTGGAGTAGTAGCAGTGGATGTGATGATCACTATGTCATTCCAGAGGCTGCCAAATGTTGAATACAACCACCACAAGGCAAGACAGTATGTTTGAACAGAGACCAGTTGGAGGAAACTCCAAAGATGACATCAGGATGGTATCTAGAGAAGGAAATACTGCTAACATCCAAGAAACAAAGATTTTGCATAAAAGAACAGTGATTCTGAAATAAATGGTGCAGTCAATGGGAAGGGATTAGAGATCCTGAGATGCTAAGATTTGGCCTCTTGGAGATTACTTGTTCAAATCCCCACTCTTGATGAGGATTAGCCCATGAAGTGTGTCCTGCATCTTCTGCCTAGATATTGACATATTTGAAGTTTATCGCTCTTTTCAGTTCTTAAAACCTCAAACTGCACTCTAAAATACACACTCAGCAGATATTTCTCAGTGATTCTAACCACCTTAGAGATGACTCAGGAAAGCAGTTTGTTACAGAAATTTAAAATTTCCGTCCATCTCATGGTAGGAAACAAGAACAGTCTTCTTGGCTGTTGGTACCTCACAGGTTATAGTAACTCGGTGAGATGAAAACTTCCTCCCTTTGAGACAGAAGGCTGGCAAGCCTTTGTTAGTGGCAAGCCCAAATGTAAGGTTATGTCCCAAGAACTCGCATATACTCCCTGACATAGTCATCACAAAACTCCCTCAGTCACTAAACAATTACTAAGTAAATTAAGCCTAAAGAGTGTTGCAAACCTCAGGCTTTCCAGACATCCTGCCTATGGAAGTAACCAGAATAGACTGGTCTAGCTTTGCAGATTGCAATGTCCTCTTCAGGTGTCTTCAGCTGCCAAAGCACTGCTCTGCTCACAGGCACTGGAATAACTCTTTAGGTTGGGTCCCCACCTGTTTATGATAGCAGAGTTTATTAAGCTGAGTGCTTAAGATGTCTTGCTGCAGGTTTAGCAGCAGCTGAAAGAAGCCTTGGAGACTGGGCTGGACCACAATAAAATGTTTTCCAGACCGGCCCCAAAACTTGCTTTATGCTCTCAGGTGCAAGCGGTATCTGCTGGCTTGGGCTAGGACATGGAGGATGGCTGGGAGTAATCCATGGCACATCACTCAGCCACGTGGGTGTTTATCAAAGGCGGTGTTCCATGACCACGCCAGCCCCAGGATAGCAGATTTTTGTGTTAACAGCCATAGAGGGCTGGAGTTATGATTTGGTACACAAAGGGTGGGAATGAAAACATGCAGAGCATCCCTGCTTGGGAAGCAGTGCAAAGGGTCAAACAGAACAACAGCCCCCTGTGCACCAGCGAATGTAAGAACAGCCCTTTCTCATGTTCTTTACAGACACAAATAAGGAAACTGCATTGGGGGCTGCAGGGAAAGCAAGAGGCCACGGAAGTCATCCTGGAACTGGCAAACAGACAGCAGGAGCAGCAGCTGGGTACAACAACATCGTCCTTTTATGTTCTGCGAAGCTATGTCTGCTAAAACACAAGCCTGCAGGGCTCTGCAACTCGACAGTTCTCTGAGATGGGCCAGATTGGAACTAGAAAAAAAGACAAAACCCAGCAAATCCAAGCACCCAAACGGCAGAAGGATGCCTTCAGGTACACACACAAAGCTGTACAACTGCACAGTCAACATCCCATGCTTCCTCATGCCAAAGGCAACTGAGTCTGCAAAACAAGCTGGTAAAAACCATTACGGGGCATCCCCCTCGTAAACCGCAGGGAAACATACCCCCTAAAGTCTTTCATTTTGATGAAGTTCTGGATTACCAGATTAATGAAGTCAGAAGAAAATAGTATCTGAGGAACTACCCCTGAGGGTGTGGAGGGCTGCTGGGCAAGGTTTAGCACACATCTTTGTGATGGCAAAAAACTGAAGGCACAGCTACTTTGTTCTGTCCCTGGGATCCAGTTAACCCTGGCTACAGGGCAGAGCCTAATTGTTTCTTTCTAAAGGAGTTAGGATAAGGCAGAGGTGAGAGGAAGCTAATCAACCCTTAAATACTTTACCATCTGCTAACAACCAAGCAAGTAGTGGTTTAACATTTGCTTTGAGGACAGTTCACCAGCCCCTCTGTACAACAATAAGACCAGGCTTAGGAACAGCCTCTCTGTGATGTGAGGGAGAAAGAGGAAAAAAAAGAAAAGGTAATACATGAGAGGATGTATACAGCATCTAATGCTTTGCATAAGGAGTGCTTTGCATTTACAAACACCAAAATATAATTCATATCACTACTGAAAATAACATTGTTTTCCAGCAATGATTGTAAGCTTATAAAATAAGATAAAGCAGACTATAAAGACTGGCAGCTGATGTTCCCCAATCTGTGTGTGATAAACATTAATGGGAAAACTTATTCTGGATCCAATATTTGACCTTAAAAGACCAGGGAAGGATCCTCACTACACTGCCTAAGAGCTGGTTCAAGTAAATTACACCCATAACTAACCTAGTGCATCTGTGGAGGTAAAACAACCACAGCCTCTCTCTGCACTAAATATTAATGCCTAGGCAGACAAAAGCAGCACCAGGAGCACGGTAATAATATCACTGGCAGACACTCCATGTGTTTCTTTGGGGCACTGGCACATCAGCACTAGGAATATGCCTATTGTCCCACATTAAACTAATGTCTTGTTCTGAGACATTCCTCTGGGAATCACAGATGTTATTTATATTTTCATACATTTGAAAGGATTAAAAGGTGTTTATTTTCAGTAATCTCATTTGTAGAGAAAGATATACACAGGCATCAGGAGTATGCATTTTAACCCTATTGGGGATGACCAAATGCACAGTGACATTGGCAGCCACCTACCCTCCTCTTTAGTATTCAGGACCTCTGAAAGTCTCACCAGCCTGGCCACTTCCATTAAAACTATCTACGAATTGCAGGTTACAGGCACTTTTGATAAACTACTCCATGAGCTCTTGGTGACAGCAAGCTGTGCATATGGCCAAGAGATCCAGCTGAAAATTAAACTGCATGTCAAGTAGCCCGATTCATACAAAATTGCTCTAGGCTGGACTAAAATATCTCTGGTTGAAGACAACACAAGTAGAGCACTGGGCGATATGCTGTGCCCTGGGCTATGAGGAAATTTATAAGCCACTTTTATGAAACAGACGTGCCAAAGTACTGGGGTGGTAGCAAAACGAGTAACCGGCCAGGAGGTGAGGTGCACTGCAAGCATCCGGATGGATACAGGAACAGCTGCGGGCTACGAGGGATGGCAGCCCTGCCTGCAGAGAGCCGGTGCTGTACAAAGCCCGCCGCAGCCCGCGCTGCCCCGGCGGCAGCCAAAGCCAAGGCAAACCGGCTCAAGTTGCTGCCGAGCGGCTCCGGTACCGCCGGCGCTCCTGCCCCGGGGCCGGTGCCGCCCCGACACCTCCCGGCCGCCGCGCCACCCTCGGGGCTTCCTCCCGCATCGCCCCGGCTGCGCGCCCGGCTGGCAGCGGCTTTCGGCCAGGGCTGCCCGGGAGCGATCCCCGCGCC